>PVJS01019805.1:0-33319 GCA_004027185.1 Glis glis
TTCTACCTCCGCGCTACACCCCCAGCCCTATTTTTTTATACTTTATTTTGAAACCGGGTCTCACGAAGTTGCGGAGAGCCTCACTAGGTAGAGAGAGAGAGAGACAGAGAGAGAGAGAGACAGAGAGAGAGAGAGAGACAGAGAGCTGAGGCTGGCTGCGAACCCGGATCCTCCGGTGTCTGCCTCCCAAAGTACTAGGATTACAAGCGTGCGCCACCACGCCCAGATCCCAAGCTTCTTATTAATAGAAATCTATATATTAAAAATCAAAGTCATTGTGCTAGTCAGCTTTCTGTTGCTTTCACAAATACCAGAGAGAATCAACTTGGAGGGAAGATTTACTTTGATTTGAGTCCGTGGCTGCTTGCCTTGTTGCTTTGGACTTGTGGTGGCACAGCACATCATGGTGAGAGTGCTGGAGGAGATGCTTCACCCCACGGTGGCTGGGAAGCAAAAAGAGAGACAGAAAGGGGCTAGAGTTCCTATATCCCCTTCAAGGCTGTTCCTCTAATACCCCACCTTCTTTACAGTAAGTCTTACTACTTAAAGGTTCTACCACCTCCCAATAGTGCCATAGGATGAATGCAAGGCCTTTTTAACACATGGGCTTTTAGGACACATCTAAACCATAGTAGTCATTGTGGAAATCACAATGAAAATAAAATCCTGATATAGCTCAAAAAACAAGGACAAGTGTTGCATAGATATAAGGAGATCCATTGTGCCATTTTTAATAAATTTTAAAATCGCCTAAAATTTTAGCAATTAGAGATTACATAAATACCTTTCATTTTGATAAATTAGTGTATGTGTGTACATATAATCTATGCATTTACTGTGGCATTATTAAATGACAAAAGATGATTATAGAATAGCATGTATATCATCATTCCATTTTTGAAAATTTATATTTACATTTATTGTTTATTGAAAATATCTGGAAAGATATATAGCAATATATTAAGGCTAGCCATTTCTGGTTGTTGGGATTACAGATACATTATCATTTTGCATGTCTCTGTCTTGCTTTCTAGAATTAATATGTACTACCCGGCTAAGAATTACAATAGCTAATTTTTTTTTTTTTTTGCGGTACCAGGGGTTGAACCCAGGGGCGTTCTACCTCCATGCTACATCCCCGGCCCTATTTTTTATCCTTTATTTTGAAACCGGGTCTCACGAAGTTGTGGAGGGCCTCACTAAGTAGAGAGAGAGAGAGAGAAAGCTGAGGCTGGCCGTGAACCTGGATCCTCTGGTCTCCGCCTCCCAAAGTACTGGGATTACAAGTGTGCGTCACCACACCCGGCTTACAATAGCTAATTTTTTATTACATAATGATTAAGTAATTCCTTGCCGTGTGTGTGGTGTGTGTGTGTGTGTGTGTGTGTGTATGTGTGTGTGTGTTTGTGTGTATGTTTGTGGTACTGGAGATTGAACCCAGGGCTTTGCACATACAAGACAATTACTCTATCTCTGAGCTACATACACAGATATCAATAATCGTAAAATAATTCACATCCCATATGATTCTGCAAAAATTGGAACAGGGCTTTTGGAAAGTGGGAAACATATACAACAACAATGAAAAGTTGTTTTATAAGTGCTTGCTATTCTATCTTAATGAATGATCTGGCAAAACAATATTGTAGAAATCTTTAATGTACAGAATGCTTTAACATTAAAATATATAATTTATAGAATACATCTAAGTTTAACCACTGATATTCTATTTTTTCTTAAGGGTAATTAAAGAAATCTTATGTCACTGATATTCTATTTGTTTTTAGGAGTAATTAAAGAAATCTTATGTAGATAGAAATGTATATTATTTATATTCTCATGAATGAATGGCAAAGATATGAAAAAAGAGGCAATAAAATACAGGTATGGTGCCTTTCAGTGCAAGGATTGGCTTTTAGAAGCATCTGACATTCCTTTATTCAGCCCTTATGTTGTAGACTTGGGGCTGCGTGCTAGGGTGTGAATACAGGTAAGACACAGAGCCTCGCTGCCAACATCTCCCTAAATAGCGAGAGAGAAACAAAAAAAAAGTAATGACATTCAAAGTGTGCTCCCAGCTGTTTAGACAAAGTGCTACTGGAGAATAGAGGCCATGGTAAAGAGTTCAGCATGCTGTGGGAAGGGGAGGTTCCATTGAGAAGGTAAAGTTTAAAAAATGAAATGTCAGATGTTCTCCCTAATATACGGAAGCTAGTGAGAAAATGGGACTTAGGAGGGACTCCAGACAAAGAAGGAGAAACCTTAGATGAGTAAAGAAGACGACCTAACTGAGGGAGATGGGAGGGGGGAAGAGGGAAACACCATAATGCACATGATATACATACACAAACTTATCAAAGTCTTAACTAGGGAAGGGGGAGGGATTGGGGTGGGAATTGAGGGAGGGCTAAATGAGTGTTGTGTGCAAGTATGCCTCTACCACCCTGTACCTCATCAAGATGTATAATTACAATGCACCAATAAAAAACAGAAAGAAAAAAAAAAGAATGAGTGAGTAGGATTTTCTAGTGAAGACTGATGAAAGGACTTTCCAGACAGCAGAGTAGTGAGAGCGAAAGGATAGGCAAAGTGCAGCATGTGTCTTGGGATGCTGGTTCCTCAGAGGTGTGGGTATGTGTGTGTCAGGGGTAGACTTGTGTCAGAAGGTTCAGTATGAGAGGGTGTGAAAGGAGCTGATAAGTTAGTCAGTGGGAACATTTAACTATGTATGCACAAAATATGAAAAGCTAAAAAGTCATGAAATCGGAAAATTGCAATTCTAAACATCGAGGTAGGTAGTTTCTATCATATCAAATCTGTAGCAGTAAAAGTCAGCATCTTAGCTCGCATGTCTACACCAAGAGGTTGATTACTCTCAATTTACACACGAGGAAGTAAAAGCTACAGCAATTGCTCCAAGTTCATAGAAAGATGAAGTACAACGTGCAGAATTAATCAAGGTTAACCCAACTCCCAAACTGATATGTTTTCCCATTATACTACCCTGTCTTTTTGGAATACCTACATCATTTCCCATATTCCAACAGACAGTGGAACACACCCTACCCACTTCCCATACACCCAGACAAGTGCTACAACTACCACCAAATGGCTCAGCATATTTGTAGGCAGAAAGAAATGAAGAGAAATGAGGTATGCATGTAAAAATTGCCCCATTCAGCATTGCTGATGGGATTGTTGTGATGGGAATGTAGAGATTTGCTGCTTTGAAAGCCTTGCTATTTCTCTATTGTATCCTACAGCTGTTAGGATATGGTAGTGTTTCTTGAATTTGCAAAAAAAAAAAAAAGAAAGAAAGAAATGTTCATTTTCTGCACGATAAGAATCCACATGAAGGTATTTATCCCCAAACAGCTACTTCCTCCTTTACAAAGGACTGATTTGATATTCAGTTCGGTTGTGATGCGGTTGTTTTAGATTGTGAGGGCAACTTTCACTGAGTGTGGGTCTGATAAGCTCTTTGTGTCTCCAGCCTGGGTGAGTGTTTGCTGGGCTGAATAAGCTCTTTCATCCACAGATGTCCTTGCAGTGGAAGAGACACGAAGCACAGTGCATTGTCACTGAGTTTACCTGTTTTCCTCGATTCTTCTATGTGCCCTGCCTTGCCTGAAATGCAGTACTTCATATGAAGACGTGAATGCCAGCACCTGCCAAGAGGCAAAGATGCTGGATCCCACTTCTTCAGCCAACTAGATTAACATATCAAACAGCCTGGTCTGTTAAGATAGTTTCAGCTCAAATTCCTACGTCCTTTCTCATCATGCTGCTTGTGATTTCATCAGGTTATTTTTCTCCTGTAGTGGATCTCTCTCCAGTCCTCTGCCACACCAACAGACTGGTCTATTTTTCATGCAAATCTGATCACATTATTTCTATGCTTAAAATTCATGCAAACTAAACTCATCTGTCAATACTCAGACCGGGCTTTGCTCCCAGTGTGGAGATGAACACTTTCTGGACCAGCCAAACCCCATACATATCTTTGTTCAAAGATTAAGTCTGTATGCTTGGGCATATTCAAATGTTAACGAGTGTATTTGAGCAGATGGTGACTTGAGTTGACAGTATCACATCACAAGCTGCTGTGGAAGTCCAGGAGAAGGGCAAGAAGGGACACTTATAAGGTATTCAAAGAAGCTAGACAAAGGAAATGTACATGACTTATTAAAGTGGAAAGTCTCTCCTAAGAGGTGAGCTGGTGGCTTCAGGTTAGTTAAGCTTAAGTTCCACTTCACTGCTTACACTGGGTTTCAGTTTGCTTATGTAGGAACCCATGGCACAGGTGTATCAACCTAATGGCCTCTCAATTAAACTTTTAAAATATCTTTCACTTGCTACATATTCATGATATTTTCTATTCTTTGTCATCTGTTTCTTTTTCTAGTTGCAACTTCAGTTCAGGACCTATATCTTATTATTTCAGTAACAGAATCTCATGTAAGGTTGTCTCATTCTATGTGCAAAGAAAATATTTGTTGTAGTAAATGCATTAAAAATTGAATGGGTTATTAAATGGATGAATGAGAATTGTGAAACCACACAGTCAGAGGGAGCATCTCTAATTGCCATCTACAGCATCTAAATAGGGCTGCTGCAAACGGCTGGGATTTCTTTACAATGATATGTAGTGAGTGGCCTCTGACATAGCCTTTTCCTGTCTACAGTTTTTTTTTTTTTTGCAGTACTGGGGATTGAACCCAGGGATATTCTACCTCCGAGCTACATCCTCAGCCCTAATTTTTATTCTTTATTTTGAAACAGGGTCTCACTAAGTTGCAGAGGGCCTCACTAAGTAGCTGAGGCTGGCTGCGAACCTGCAATCCTCCTGTCTCAGCCTCCCAAGTACTGGGATTACAAACATGCACCACCACGTCCGGCAACAGTTCTTCATATTTCTGAAAATTTATGGAATATCTCAGGGGCCATCAGTCTCCAAGTAAAGGATGCTATATGGTGACAAAGAAAATGAGTACAGGGTGGAAGCTAAGAAAAATATAACTAATAAAGAAAATGGTGCTTTTTATAATCCTTATTTACCCTATAACTTTGTGGAAAGATCATCCAATTATATAAAAAATTTCTACTTAGGATTTCTTTTAAAAATTCTTCCCTTCCCTTTCCTTCTCTTCCCTTTCCTTTCCTTTCTCTCTTGGTACTGAAGATTGAACCCAGGAGCAGTCTTCCGCTGAGCTACACCCCCAATCCTTTTTATATTTTTATTTTGAAACAGGATTTCGCTAAGTTGCTGAAGGTCTCACTGAATTGCTGAGGCTGACTTCAAACCTGTAATCCTCCTGTCAGAGACTCCTAAGTACTGGAATTAGAGGCATGCACTACTACACCCAGCTTAAATCCATTTTTCTTAGTCAAATGCCTAAAACCACTTTTTCCCTGAGCCTCTTAATGAATAGTGAAAATCTCCAGTAAACTAAAAGTATTAAATTATATTTTATAGAACTCTCTGATTTGCTTTTTCCTTACTCTGGGGTAGGGTAAAATATAAAATTTTAAATGTTTTTCCATCTAAATTTTGCTCCATTTGAATCATAGAGAAATGGCAGGGGATAACCTAATACTCTACAGTCCCCATTCCCCCATCTGTGGTTTCATTTTTTGCAGTTTTAGTTAATTAATCATGGTCAACTGTAGTCCAAAAGTATTAAGTGGATAATTTCAAAATATACAATTCATAAGCTTTAAATTGTGCACTGTTTTGAGAAATGTGGTGAAATCTTACACTATCTTGCTGCATTCTTCTTGGAGTGTGGATCATCCCTTTGTCCAGCGTGTCTACACGGTATATGCTACCCACACATAGTCAGTCACTTTGTTGCCCTCTGGGTTGAGATTGACTATTGTAGTATCTTTGTGCTTACATGTAATCTAGTGACATGTCTCCACGCCTGTGTCATTCCTCTCACTCCATTTAATCATATAGGCATTGTATCATCTTACATCATCACAAGAAGGGTGAGTACAGAGTAAGACACTTTCAGAGAAAGAGAGAGACCACATTCACATAACTTTCACTATCGTATATTGTTAGAATTGTTCTCCTTTATTATTAGTTATTGTAGTTAATCTTTTATTGGGCTTAACTTATAAGTTAAACTTTATTTTAGGTATGTATGGATAGGAAAAACCACAGTGTATTTAGGGCTTGGTCCTATCTACAGTTGCAAGCATCCACTGGGGGTCTTTGAAGGAATCTGTGTGGATAATGGGGACTGTCTACCTCTCCAATCTTCCCTAAGCCCATTCTCATTTCTTTAGCATCATCTCCTTCTTTCCTTTATGCACACTTACTAAGCTTCCTCTCTCCCATGACTGGACCTTTGCAATTGTTCTTCTCCTGCCTGCAAAACTCTTCTGTTTCCTTGTTACCCAGGAACAGTTATTCTTCCTTCAGATTTCAGCTTAGCCACCAATAACATCGACCTTGTACCACTCTCACAGTACCACGCAACTCTCTTTTATGGCACTAATCATAACTATAGTTTTAGATTTGTTTAATTAGCAACTAGTCTTATTTACTGGGCTGTAAGCTCTTTGAGGGCAGGGATCATGTTTTGTTTTGTTCACCAGTGTGTCTTCAGAATTTAGTACAATACTCTGCATGTACTTTTTTTATCAATCTTTATTGACTGGTAATGGGTATTAGCATGTATTGACATTGAGGATTTGTTTTTGATTGAGTAATGATCAATATTCAAAGAGAGGTGTACAGTTTTAACATAATTACATTAAATATTCTTTAAATACTGAGATAATATATGGGAGTGTCAATGTACTTGCATACTTAGAAACAACTGAAGAGATGTTACACACTTGGATTATGTGAAGACACAAAACTTGAAATATGCTTTTATCTACCTCAAGTTATACATTTTCATTTTCTCAGAACTGAAAGATATTTCTCAGAATTATCAATTACTGGTCAGGATGGATTCATTAAGGGAAACTGGTGTGACATATTGAGCTTGAGAATTAGAACCAGCCTTATCTGCTTTGAATCCTGGCTGTGCTATTTATTACATGTGGAATTTAGATAAATGACTTCATTTTCCTGAGCATTAGTTATATAATCTGTAAAGTGGATTTTATAGTATTTATTTTATAGAATTCATATGTAAATTACTGAATTTAACATGTATTTACATTTTTTTCTATTTACTGTGTAGTAAATAGAAGGGCTTCATTATTCTTGCCCTCTGTGCCTTCTTCTGAGATAATCTGCATGTTTAGAAAGACATGATGATTAGATTCTCATTTCTTTTGTTTGCTCCATGCAAATGGAGAATGCTCTTTAAAAAGGAACTGTAGCAGGAAAGGAACTAGAAACAGGGATAGAAGGAACTAGAAAAAGGGATAGAAGGAACTAGAAAAGGGGATAGAAGGAACTAGAAAACAGGATAGAAGGAGCACACAAAATATCAGCCAATCACCTTGGGACACATGGGCAGGAGAAAAGAGCATTATAGGTCTGTGATGTAGTGGTTACTTGGCCTCAGATTGCTTTTAATTCATAAGAATTCTCTTCTTTGGGGGCATTCGTTGCATTTATCTGCTTTTGTGAGGGAAGGATGTGTTTGTGTTTCATGTTATAGCTGCTTTCAGTGGGCTCCTTACCATTACCTACTTTAAAAGGAAAAGATAAGGTAGATATTGCAAAAATAGTAATCAAGTTAACTCAAATTGAAAGTAATAAACATGATAATGACTGTTTGAGGTGCTGTGAGATAGTGAGGAGACTGAGATAATTTTAAGGATTTTATTTTTATTAACAAATCTTGCAAATAAAATCTATAATAATGAATAATTTGATTACACTTAGCTTTAGAGAAGACTGTGCCTGGACCACCTCAGCAGAGGGATTGTCTGGCTCCTTGCTTCTGCTTTGCCCTTTTTATATTCCTCTCCCTACAGTGATAACCATTATTATCTTGATATCTACTTTTTGATAGGTGACTTTCAAATATTACAGATGCATGCGTCAGCAAAGGGGGAGCATAAGAGCATTCACCGGCCAATCAAGAATAAGCATTAATGAAATAGTGCACCTCTGTCCCCAAAGAAGAGATAATCAATATGAAATCAGCAAATGATAAAAGTAATTAATAATGGGTAATTGTACCCACTGCACAATTTTATTTTTATTCACAATGAGGGAATGGGTATAATTTTCATGCCCACATAAATATACATAGGTACTTTAAAAACACTTCAATGGGCTGTAAAAGTCTCTCTTCACAAACATTAATCTCTACAAATTCCTCTTTGATTAATATGCTGCAACAATAATTTGTATGATTAATAATTATTTAGTGCTTATTAATTTCCAGATACTGTGATAATTATTTTATATGCCTAATTCTCATAACATTTTTTTTTTGGCGGTACCAGGGATTGAACCCAGGGGCATTCTACCTCCGAGCTACACCCCCAGCCCTATTTTTTACTCTTTATTTTGAAACAGGGTCTCACTAAGTAGCTGAGGCTAGCCATAAACCCGGATCCTCCGGTCTCAGCCTCCCAAGTACTGGGATTACAAGTGTGTGCCACCATGCCCGACTAATTCTCATAACATTTTTGAGGTAGGTATTCATAAGCTGTGTTTCCTGCATGAGGAAAGTGAATTTAGTAGAGGATAAATAAATTTCCCAAGCTCTCTGTGGCTCAGTATGTGATGGAGGTGTGTTTTGTGTTCAAGTTTACTTGATTTTGAAGTCTTTGATCTTGGCCACTAGTCAGAAGTCAGCAGAAGAAAACTGAGTCCAACGCAGGATTGTTTTTAAGCAATGCTGTTCTCTTACATATTTCTGTGCATTTGATTAATGTAAGTGATGTGGTTTTAGTAAGCTCTTTATTTCTATGTTCTTGTTCAAAGAGCTTCTAAGTATGACTGGAAGTGAGTAATAACCTGTATGATTACTAAGCACTTTGTTGCCATGGAGTCAATGAAAATGCCCAGACTAAGAAAAATAGTGATGTGAAACTGATGCTGCTACACAAATTAAATCAATCTGTCACTCAAAAATTCAACAAAGTATTAGGAAACTATTATGTACCAAATATGAGTGTCAGCTTTAAAAATGAATAGCATAGCCGGGCGTGGTGGCTCACGCTTGTAATCCCACTACTTTGGGAGGTGGAGACTGGAGGATCAGGGTTCGCGGCCAGCCTCAGCTCTCTCCCTGTCCCTGTCTCTCTGTCTCTCTGTCTCTCTCTCTCCTTAGTGAGGCCCTCTGCAACTTCGTGAGACCCGGTTTCAAAAATAAAGTATAAAAAATAGGGCCGGGGGTGTAGCGCGGAGGTAGAACGCCCCTGCGTTCAATCCCCAGTACCGCAAAAAAAAAAAAAAAAGAATAGCATAAATTCTCTGTCCTTCACAAGCTCATATTCTAGAGTATATTGCAAGAGGAATTGATAGGCATGGAAATTAATAATAGTAATAATGATAAGATATATTCCATAGTAAAGGCATGGAAAAATTACTCTGGACACATATGAAAGGAGTGAATATAGAAGAGGGTGTTTATTTATTTTTGGTGCTGGGGATTGAAACTGGAGGCATTCTACCTCTGAGCTACACCCCTTGACATTTTCATTACTTATTTTGAAATGGGGTATTGCTAAGTTGCTGAGGGTCTGGCTAAATTGCTAATCTGGCCTGAAACCTGTTATCCTCCAGTCTCAGCCTCCCAAGTACTAGGATTACAGGTGTGCACCACCATGCCCTGCTGAAGAGGATGTTTCACTCATTGTAATTTCAGGGAATTATTCCAGAGAAAGTTATAGTTAAGTGTGAGATACAGTCCTTAAGAAGAGTGAGGAGAAGTGCAAGGTGGCTGGCATTCCAGAAGGAGGAAATGATGTGTGCAAAGGTATCTGGTGACTGTAAGTAGTTTGGTGTAACTGAAATGGAAAGGTCATGTGTGGAGAGATAGGACAAAAATTGGAAAATTGGAATTGAGAGGAGTGTACAGGAATTTTTTGGAAAGGGTTTTATCCTTTATATTTGATAGGATATCATTAGCAGATTTTATGTAATAGTAACATCAATAGAGTTACATTTTTAAAATACCATTTTGATTCAGACATAATTATATACAGGCAACACTGGTAAGAGTAACAGATCACAGAATTCACTCTAGCTAGTTTAAGGAGAATGACATTTATTGACAAATATAAGTCTTACATAATTTCCATAGTACTCATGCAGTACATGTCCAGGGACTGTGAAGCCAGAAAAAACTTGATGTTCCATAACTTGTATTGTTCTAGCACAAACACTACAGTTGCTTTTGCCTGCTTGTCATCTTTGATACTTTGGGCTGGACACCAAGAGCTCTGTGTTAGGGTTTGGATTTGGAGTGTGCCTCAGTAAAGCCTATGTGTTGACAATGCAGCCAGATTCAGAGATAGAGCATGGATGCAGGTGGTGGCTTGCTGGGGACATGGCCTTGAGGACTGTATCTGTCCCTGGTCTCCCCCCGACACACTCTGCTTCTAGCCACTATAAGCTAAGCGGAGTTTCCTCTGCTATGTTCTGCAGCCATGATGTTTCTGCCTTGCAAGCAGCCAACCGTAGACTGAATCTCTGAAAGCATGAGCCAAAATAAACTTTTATTCTTTTAATTTGTTTTGATCAGGCATTTTGGTCACAACAATTATAAAACTAATACACTCTTCCACTTCTACTGTAATAGAGTTCTCCAGAGAAATGGAATCAACATAGATAGGTTTATTTTCTCTTTCTATATCTCCAAATTTCTCTGTCTCTCTGATTGAATGACCCTATCCACATTATGGAGAGTAATCTGCTTTACTCAGAGTCCACATATTGTAAATGCTAATCAAATCTAAAAAAGTATCTTCACAGCATCATATAGACACCTGGGCACCATAGCCTAGCCAAGTTCATGCACAAAGGAAACCATCACACCTGCTAATGAGGAACCAGTTTCTTCTTCCTCCATATGTTGCTGCTATTCCTCTTCTAATACTGAGCCCAAATCTATAATAGGTACAGAGCATAGTTCACTTATTTGCACCCCAGATGCAAGGGAGTCTAAGAGATATCATCTTTAGCTTTCCAGTCTTTAGAAAACCAGGCAGGCAAACTAGAAGTGAGTTGGAATGGGTGTCGAATAAATCAGCCTAGTACCTCTTTGGGGTACTCAACATCCATTAAAACCATCTTCCAACTTCTAAACCTTCAAGCAAGAACAAGAACAAGAACATCAACATTAACAACAACATAAAGGTGAAAATAATATGCTTAAACATAATTCAAGTACCTTTTCTCAAATTAAAACTTACTTATCCTCTCCTCAAATGGAATGTCAAAAACCTCATCCATAGCTGTACCCACTTCTGAGTAATGTTCAATTTTACTCTAGGGTAGGTACAACCATATCTTGGTATTTTTAAGCTGTAGATTTGAATTTAAAAGTTACCAGCAAAGAATTCTCTGTCTCTTTCTGTCTGTTTCTCTCTGGGAAGAAAGTAAAGTGATCTACCCACATTCTTAATTCCCACAACTTGTATGAGGTTTTAGTTAATATTTGTGACTTGTCTTAAGTTGATAATTAATACTTATAACATCCTTCATCACTACCCATTCTTGTTAGATTAGTCTAATGAATATTTGACCTTTATTCTTTTCTAATATAAGTATTTTAATAAATAATATCTTTAATACCTCTTATTTGAATCTTATAAGTTTTGATATCTAAAATTTCCATTATTTTTAAAATATACTTTTATTGGTGCATTGTAATCTCACATCATAATGATGTTGAGAGTGATAGGGACATACATGCACACAGCACTTGGTGAGCTTCCCCTGGTTACCTCCCCACTCCCTTCCCTTCCTTGTACATGATATCGAGATTGACATTGATAATTTCATTTATGTACATAGCATCAATGGAAGTGTTTCCTTAATCAATTCTCCACACACCCCCCTCCTTCTACTCCCTAGTTCTTCACCACTCCACTGGAGTTTCTCCTTCTTTATTTGGAGTTCCTCTTGTATTCTGATTTCTCCCTAGCCTCCACATATGAGAGGAAACATATGACCCTTTACTTTCTGTGACTGGCTAATCTCACTTAGCATAATCTCTAGTTCCATCCATTTTCCTGAAAATGATATAATTTTGTCTTTCTTTTAAGACTGAGTAGAATTCCATTGTGTGAATATCCCATAATTTTGTAATCCATCTGTTGATGGACACCTAGTCTGGTTCCATAATTTGGCTATTGTGAATTGTACTGCTATAAATATAGATATGCAATTATTACTATAATATGATGGTTTCAATCCTTTTGGAAAGATATCCAGGAGTGGTAGAGCTGGATCATATGGTGTATCCCTTCCCAGGTTTCTGAGAAATCTCCACATTTATATCCATAGCAGCTTCACTAATTTGCAATCCCACCAACAATGTATAAGAGTTTCTATTTCCCTGCATCTTTGCCAGCATTTATTGTTTGACTTCTTGATGATTGCCATTCTGATTGGGGTTAGATGAAATCTCAGTGTAGTTTTGATTTGCATCTCCCTGATTGCTAATGATGTTGAACATATTTTCATTTATTTATTGGCCATTTGTATTTTTTCTTTTCAGAAATATCTATTTAGTTCAATTGCCCATTTTCGATTGGGTCATTTGTTTTTTTAGTGTTAATATTTAAAGTTCTTTGTATATTCTAGATATTAGTCCTCTATCAGAGGGATAGCTGGCAAAGATCTCTCATTCTGTAGGCTTTCTCTTTAGACTCTTGATGGTTTCCTTTGATGAGCAGAAACTTTTTAGTTTAATGCCATCCCATTTATTAATTCTATATTTGGAGTGTTGGACCTATTCCCTCCTCTAGTAACTTCAAAGTTTCTGGTCTAATTTCCAGGTCTTTGATACATCTCAAGTTGACTCTTGTGCAGGGTGAGAGGTAAGGATTTAATTCCATTTTTCTACAAATGGATAACAAGTTTTCCCAACACTTTGTGTTGAAAAGGCTGTCTTGAAAGCCATGAGTAGTGGCGCGTGCTTCTAATCCCAGTACTTGGGAGGCTGAGACAGGAGGATTGCATGTTCGAGGACAGTCTCAGCAAGTAGTGAGACTCTCTTCAACCTAGTGAGACCTTGTTTCCAAATTAAAATAAAAAAATAGTGCTGGGGGTATAGCTCGGAGGTAAAACGCCCCTGGGTTCAATCATCAGTGCCACACACACAAAAAAAGAAAAGGCTGTCTTTACTCTAACATATGTGTTTGGCACCTTTGTTGAAAATCAATTGGCTATTATGTGGGGGTTTGTTTCTGTAACTTCTATTCTGTTCCATTGGTCTATGTGTCTATTTTTGTGCCAATACATGCTGTTTTGATTACTATAGCATTTGCCCATTTCTTGATTGGGTTATTTGTTTTTTTAGTGTTAAGTTTTTGTAAATTCTCTGTATATTCTGGATATTAGTCCTCTGTCAGAGGAGTAACACTGGCAAAGATCTTTTTCCATTCTGGTGGCTCTCTTTTAAGATTCTTGATGACTTCCTTTGCTGCACAGAAGCTTTTTAATTTAATGTGATCACACTTATTAATTCTTATTTTGATTTATTGTGCCTTTGGGGTCTTATTGAGGAAGTTCTACTGTGCTTATATGTTGGGGCATTGGTCCTACGCCATCTTCTAGTAATTACAATGTCTTTGAGCTAATTTCCAGGTCTTTGATCCATCTTCAGTTGACTCTTCTGCAGGATGACAGGTTGGGGTTTAATTCCATTTTTACACAAATGGATAACCAATTTTCACAACATTTGTTGAAAAGGTTGTCTTTTCTCCAGAGTATGCTTTTGGCACTTTTGTCAAGAATCAATTGGCCATAAGTGTGTGGGTTTGTATATAAATCTTCTATTTTGTTCCATTGGTCTGTGTGTCTGTTTTATTGCTAATACCATGCTGTTTTTATTACTATAGCTCCGTAGCATAGTTTGAAGTCAGATATTATGATGCAACCTGTATGGTTCTTATTGCTGAGAATTGCTTTGGCTATTCTGGGTCTTTTGTTTTTCCATATGAATTTTAGGACTGATTTTTCTAGGTCTGTGAGAATGACTTTGGTATTTTAAGAGGGATTGCATTGAATCTGTAGATCACTTTTGGTAGAATGGCCATTTTGTTGATATTTTTTCTGCCTATCCAGAATTCTAAGATCTTCTTCAAATTCTTTCTTTAGTGTTTTATAGTTTTCATTGTAGAGGAGGTCTTTTACCTCCTTGGTTAGGATTGTTCCTAGGGATTCATGTTTTTAAAATACTCTTCTATTGAATAAGGCACTCGCAGTTAAAGTTTTTTATTTCTTTGTTTATGATTTCTTTTACATGAGGCTTTATATTCATATTTTATATAATATGTTTCTTTATTTCTACTTTTTCTTTTCTGTGCGTTCTTAAGCTTTTAGAATTGAGTCTTTGCAATTTTTTCTCTTACTCATTTGTAATACAAATAACCTATTAAGAGTTTCTTTCAGCTTTGATATAAAATGCATATTGTCTTAAATTGTCTGTGCCAATTTAGAGCTCGTATCCATTTTCTCTGGTAGAAACCTTCAAGCTTCCAATGCAGAATTCTGTTCTGGACTTTAGCTGAGAGACAGAGAGAGAGAGAGAGAGAGAGAGAGAGAGAGAACCAGAAATCTATTTCTCTTATTTCATCATCTTTCCCTGAAAATGGTCGCACTCTCTCCTACAAGTCAGAAAGGGAAAATATTAGCAATGTGACACTTCTGTAATTGCTCAGGCAATTTCTGGGAGAGGGTGGAGCAGGGAGACATCTCACCTGGAGATCTTTGTGCACCTACTCCTCAGGATCCTCCCCACCCACCTGAGCTCTAGTTTTGATAAGTTTCTCAAGCTTCTTTTTGTGCCTTACTAGGGGGATACTTACTAAAATTTTTTATTTATATTGTTGAGTATGAGAAACATTCTTTGGGTGTGTGGTTTAAATGATTTTTTTTTTTGGCAAGGACTGTTCTACTTATCTTCTCCCTTTCTTTATTTAAATATAATTTCTTCTCTGAGGGGATGCAAGGTGAGGAGGCTTGCATTGATCTTTCTACCTGTTCTTTTAAAAAATTGTTGCCTTAGTTCAATCCCCTTTATTTAAACAGCAGGAGCTGATAGTTTTCTCTTGGTAGGGTTTGTTGTTCCTGTGAATTCCTAATATTTGGGCCAAATGAAAAAAAAAAGCAATATCCAGACTTGCTTTACTTCTTACTCTGATATATTCACGAATTTGGGGGGGGGGCACTGGGAATTAAACCCAGAGGTGCTCTCCCACTAACCTAAACACCCAGCACTTTTTTATTTTTTAATATTGAAATAGGGTCTCACTAAGTCGCCCATGCTGGCCTCAGACCTGCAATCCTCCTATCTCAGCCTCCAAAGTACTGGTATTACAGGTGTGTGTCACTGCACCTGGATCATATGTTTATGATTTTAAAACATGGGATATTTTAGATACTTTATCCCAATTAAAATGTACTAAAAATCATTTGGCACAATTACAGGCTGTCATTTGTCTAAAGTATGCAGTTTGTGATCCCATTTGGTAACACAGACAGGAGATGAGCCTGAAGTCATGATCTATGGCTGTGCACATCTAAGTAAAAAGATAATTTATTAACATCAAACATTAACCTTTGTTTTAAAAGAAATATGTATAAATTTAACATGTTATTTGAAAAAGCATTAGAAACTGGGAGAAAAAATAGTTACATTATATTATACTGAAACATCAGCAAAAATGTAATCAGGATTTTAAGCAATATTTAGCAAGTGTGACAATGGGAATATTCCGGCACCTGGTAAGTATTTATTTAAAGAATGAAACCAAATTGTTCTTTAGGGGAATGGGTTAAATACAATAGTTAATCCCAGTCCTAGTTTCAAGGAATTTAAATTTTATTTGTACATATGTGTTAGCTCCATTAGTAGCTCAGCCACATTATCACCTATAAACTGCCTTCCTGAGTTTTGGGGAAATCTTTCATCCTCTATTCATTATTTGTTATTAATCAGTAGCTCAGTAGCCCCAAATGTGATACTGAGGGTATACTTGTGGATTTTCCACAAGATTGACTTTGGGTTTTTGGGGTCCTCCCTCTTGCTCTCTATTGTCCAATAAGAGAACTATTTGACATGAAATGGTACATTAGTTTAAATGAACCATATAATTATGATACTAAAGCTACTTTCCAGAAAATAGCAGATGTTGCTATAACTTCAAGTTTCAGACACATACAGGTTATAATATAAATATAACTGTGATGGGTATGGTCGGAGATGGTTGGTAAAAGGAATATATAGAGTACTGGGGAGAACTCATCTTTCAAATCACACAGTGTATGTAACCTACCAATGCATAGCATCAGTCATAACCATGACATTCATTACTCAAAAATGTAGACATTTTAGGAGATTAACATTCAGATGGAATCTAGTAGTTTGCCATTTTCTAAAGTACACATATGATGAAATATGAAAAAACCAAAGGGCTATTTTTTTCTGCTTTTATCCTGGTAAAAACCAAAGTTCTTATAATCAATCCACTGACTACTTTATTAACAAGAGCTGAATTAAGCTCCCAGGCCATGAAATATTCAATTTACCTTGGAATCCTGATCTAGTTAAATGCCCAATCTTTGGGGGAAATACTGACTGCATTTTACCCTTGGCAAACACTTGGTTTGAAGTTGGAAATAATAAGGGAAACCTAGAAAGAATGAGAGGATTTGGGCCCATCCAGTCCTTGGGGCATGATTGAAATGTATACCTGTGCTCGTCAATCTCAAAATTTCTAAGAAAAAGAGAGATTTAGAAAAAAGCGATTCATGTATCTGAAAGTCACCTTTTACATGTAACATAAGGCAAACCAAATTGGTAACAGCACCAATACAAGTTACTCTCAACATTTTCCTGTGACCTTATTGGAACAAATGGGAAAAGATAATAGAGAGCTATTGCCTTTTCACTAAATTCTATTTTAAGATCATGAACTACTACTTCAATACTTAAGAGAGAGCAAAACACTTTTCATTGTGAAACAATAGGTGCCAAGGTTTTATGGCTTCAGGGTCAGCATCTTAAAGAAAGTCAGTCACAAAAGGAGAAGAAAATTTAAGGTCTGTATTTGTCATTTAAACCCCCCCCCATTTTTGGCTCTATCTGATGCCAGGAGGCCCATGGTTAACATGCCAGGTTTAGTTTAGAGAAAGGAGTAGAATTCAGGCCAGTGTGTGTGTGCAGTACTAACAGTTTCTTCCATCAAATAGACTCAGGCTATTTTATTGGGGATGCCAACTCTAAACCTTTCTGAACTTGACACCAGCCTACTGGTAAGTAAAAGGCTTACTTTGTGTCAGTAGCTTTCAACTTCCTTGACTCATAGTAAAGGATGACACATTTGCACATCAGGTGAAGGTGGATGGCAGATCGTGACAGTTAGGAATTTATTTAGAGAATGGAAAGTCTTTCAAAATCTAACACTCTTTGCTTGAAGACATTCAATTTCAATCCAGTAGCAGAAATCATGAATATAATAATTTTTTTGCATTACTAGGGATTGAACCTAGGGGCATTCTACCTCTGAGCTACACCCCCAGCCCTATTTTTTATTCTTCATTTTGAAACAGGGTCTCACTAAGTTGCGGAGGGCCTCACTAAGTAGCTGAGGCTAGCCACGAACCCGGATATCCTCCGGTCTCAGCCTCCCAAGTACTGGGATTACAAGCGTGTACCACCACACCCGGCTCTACAATCAATTATTGAAAAGAGAAAGCATGTTGCTGAGAAATGAATAGAAAAATAGTAAGATGTGAGAAGTACTATGACAAGGTAAGGGGCCACTCCCAGGGCCCAGACCCAGCTCTGAAAGGGATTACCAGTGAGTGTGAGATAAGGACAAAGGCTATGTGCTCATCCTGGGGAAAGGACCTGGGACCAGAAAGCCAGAGCAGGAGACAGTGGATTCAATTCAAATATAGACAAATATTATGGTATGCATGTTTGTATAGCAAGTAAAGCACAGATTTTAAAAAATGGACATGAAACATTCTTTTGACACTATCAGAAACTTAATATTGGATTTGTCTTTGACGAGCACAAGATTTCAAGAGGACAGCTCAAAAACAGACTGAACCATCTCATTTGATTAAAAAAGTCAATACAGGATCTTCTCTTTGAGCTCAGACCCTACACATGCCAAAGAAAATTATCTCCCAAATTCAGTGCCTCATATTGAAAAGCACTCAGAGAATTGCATTTGTACTTTGGCTTTGATTTTGTGATGAAGTCTTCTTTTAAATGAAGAAAAAACAGACTATCTCTCAAAGAGAATTTTCCCAGAAATGTGTTAAAGATTCCAAGTATAAAAAGGAAGGGCTATTTTTGTTTACTTCTATGAAGCCAGAGCAGCTTCATCATGTTTTTTGCATGTGAGCTTTTGAAAAAGATGATAATCATGTGACATATTTTTCATCTTTCATGTAGAAAACCTCTGCCCATGAGAGTTAATGAACCTCTGAACATCAGTAATAGCCTAATATTTATGCCACTATATGGATTTCTACTGATATAAGAAGTTTTAGATTATAGCCTTAAACTCAGGGATCTTGTTAGTTGGGAATTTGGTACCTAATATAGTATTTAAAGATACTGATACTGTATCTTTTGTTGGGCATATGTCTTAAAAGGCTGAAGTTGGAATTAATTTCCATATTGGAAATATGACTTAATTTTATCTGGGCTTTTCCCCAAGTAGCTTTTAGCAAAGATGTTGCAAATGTACGCAGAATCTTCAGCATGAGTAAAAGATTATCATCTTCTGGCCCAAGGGAAAAGTAAAAACTTTTCTGAATACCACTATGAATGGTAGTTTGCTTACAAATACATTGATATATATTTGAATGCTTAAGAGTATACTGAAAAAAATACATTTACTTTAAGAACATTATGTTGGTGCTGAAGAAAGTGAAGCTATGCTATATCTTCAAGTTTTCTAAAGGTCTTAGTCAATTCTTTCTTCGGCTACTTTTTCAGTTAGTAATTTTGGTAATAATGACACCAGGTAGATGGCACCTTTCCATTCATGCCTACAAACTGTAAATACACTGTTTTAGTTAGCCTTTCCATCGTCGCTGTGACCAAAATACCTGACAAGCACAACTTAGAGGAAGAAAGGCTCATGGCTTCTGAAGTCAGTCCATGATTAGTGGGCTCCAGGACAGGAACTGTGGTGGCAGCATGGCAGAGGAGGAAAAGCCCCTCTCCTTCCCTGGTGGCCATGAAGGAGTGTGTGTGTGTGTGTGTGTGTGTGTGTGTGTGTGTGCAAGAGAGAGACAGAGAGACAGAGAGAGAGAGGAAGAGGGGAAGAGGAGAGGTCCAGGGACAGATTTAGTCCTCAAGGCCATGCACCCAGTAACCCAATTCCTCCAGCCAGGACCCAGCTCTGAACCTGGCTGCATAGTCTAATGCATGAGCTTCTCTGGGGGACATTTTCTATCCAAATGATAACATCCACTTCTTGTAATAGCTGTGTAAGTTATTTTTTTAGGTAAATTATATTGTCTAAGTTTCTTTATGACTAAGCAAAGCTGATACCCCTTATCCCATAGTGTTGATATGAGGGTTAAATGAGAAAATATTGGTGTAGCAGGAACTGAAGCTGAGACTCCCATGGGCTTTTGTGTGCTTATGTAGTATTGCTTCATCATCTTGTCTTAGATATACTAGAATTCTGCATGTTCAGTCTACTTGAACAGTCTGCACATGGCCTGGGACCCCTCAGTCAGCTGAGAAAGAACTTAAAACTTATCCATTGCTATAATTTGACTTTGGCTGCATGTTAATTAATTTACTCATGGGGGATAAAGGCATGGTGTCTAGATAGCAGACAGTGATTAACAGGGCCCTAACAGAAGATCTCCATGAATGAGGAAGAAATATTATGGTTGGGGTCAGGTTCTCAGATCTGCAGTGCCCTGTGTGTGGACTAAGTTCTACCATGGCTCCAGAGAGAGCCTTAAGGAAGAAGACAGAAAGATATGGACATTTGATGTTTTGGAAGGCTGTCCGTGTGCAGGGGAACACACCACTACTAATGCAGGTGGGTCTAGGGGGTCTGCAAATTTTTTTTTTTTTTTTTTTGCGGTACTGGAGATTGAACCCAGGGGCGTTCTACCTCTGCGCTTCGCCCCCGGCCCTATTTTTTATACTTTATTTTTGAAACCGGGTCTCACAAAGTTGCGGAGGGCCTCACTAAGGAGAGAGACAGAGAGACAGAAAGACAGGGAGAGAGAGAGACGGAGAGAGAGCGCTGAGGCTGGCCGCAAACCCAGATCCTCCGGTCTCCGCCTCCCAAAGTACTGGGATTACAAGCGTGCGCCACCACGCCCGGTGGGAGTCTGCAATTCTAACTGTACATTGGATTCACCCGCAGGCAAATACCAGGGGAACTTGTTGGACACCTCCATCCTCTAGCATAGGTTCCCAAAGTGGGCACTATCTCCCCCCGCCCCCTCCCACAACTGAAGGTGCTGGAATAAAATATAGATACATAAAAATATGCAAATTTGTTACTGCATCTTTCTGTGTATTTGCTTAAAGAAGGCAGAATTTGGGGGAGGGGCTGAATTTCTTTTATTTTCTGAAAAGGGGGCAGTAAGCCAAATAAATTTGGGAATCTATGAGCAGATTCTGCAGCAGATTTGTCTACATATAATGGTGCAGAAAGTTTAAAAGGGCAGAATTCAGAGCCACAAGCAATACTTAGCTGTTCTCCTAAGGACTCTTAAGAGGGCAGCTAGAAGGTTTGTTAATCGGACTGAGGGGCAAACTATTTTAAATGACTGTGCAAGAATCCCATAATAGGTCAAACTACTCATCTAAGTACCACTGAGAATTCCTGGTGATAAATAGGGAAACTCTTGGGAAAAGTCTAGAATTCTTTTAGCATCATGATTTGGTGTTTTCTTATCTATTGATGGGGCCCTATTTATATTCATCAATCAGCAAAATCTGAAATGTGCACATGTATATCCATATACATGTGAAACTCATAGCAGAACATATGGAAGTAGTAAGCAATTAAGGAATGTTGTTAAGAAATGTGTGTTGCTGTTGTTGTTAATATCAATCCATTAACCCTACCACAGTCGATATCTGCCATTTCTGTTAACACAGTAGGAACTCAATTAATGTGTTAAATAAATAGTTAAAAGATGTATTCCAGAGTACTCCTGAGACGTGTATAACTCCTCTGCAGAAGTCTGGAGTTACAGTTACTGCACAGAAAGTGTCTTATAGAAAGAAAATGAATTCGGAATCAATGAAAACATTGATGGTAGTACCTACCATCTATGTCAGGATTTTTCTCTCCTTGACATCGGCCAGCATCATCCTAATGCAGCTGTCATTCCTCTACTCTCACTGCCGATGGCGTTCTGTTACTATGAACACTGCCGCTGTCCTGCTGCTGCTTCTCTACTGGCCACGATAGCACTTTGCCAAGCTGCTGTAGGGCTGTCAAAGGAGGAGAGGTCCCTCTCCCCATCATTCCTAGAGAATTATTGCCTCCTGCCCGCTGGGAGTGATTAGATGTCCTGGTTCTCAGGGGGCTGACGGCAATGCAGGTTTCGTTAAACCCAAAGCATTGGTTTATACCTCGTGATAGGGCTCCTTATACCAGGAAGCCATCAGGCAAAGAAATTAGGTACTCTTCTGGGAGGGATAATTGAGCCAAATTATCATAAGAAGATAAGGATGTGGCTACGTAATGGGGTCTTATTCAGTCTCTTGATGCTTTTATGCCATTAATAATAATAGTAAATAATAGTAAATGGGCTAATAATTATTAATAATAATAATAGTAAATAATAGTAAATGGGCTATTCCCTGACAAGGACTTCATCATTAGAGATTTAGACGTTTCAGTAGTAAGGCCGGTCAGCATTATCCCATGGGGTCAGCAATCCGGACCCAAGTGCTGGCTGAATTTTACCAGAACCTAAAACAGGTGGTGAAGGAGAAAACATGGCCTCAGTGGAGTAGAGGCTATAGTTTATACCACTCACCTTACTATTGTCTCCTTTGTAAAGAAATCATGACCAGTTACTAATTTTAAATATCCATGATAAGGGTGAAGACTGAGTTAATTTACTTTGGATCATGAGTTGGATCACAAGGGGTGGACTTCTGCAGATGCTGTCAAGGGATCACCCGTATCTCCCTGGCACTAACTCTGCCCCTACACATCGATGGCTTCTTGTTGCAGACCCCAAACACTCTCTGCCTAAGTACTTTTGCTGAAAGTAGGAATGTGCTTGGCTTTTGTGTGGAACTGGCTAGAAATGGCCTGGAGTTAACATTCTAAGAGCAGCACTCCACCAATTATGCATGGGAGCTAGTGGAAAAATACCAGTTTCCTCACCCTTTTCATGGGACAGCTCTGAGCAGTGTTCTACAGGGTCTCCCGGAATTCGCTAAAAGATTGAGTCCCAATTCCTCACAATGGTAAATTGTGCATTAGTGTAATATTCTAGTGGGTTAGGACTTTGATCCCTCCCCTGTCTTACTTTCTCATTCTCTTACTAGTGATTCATGAAATTATTTCCCAAAGAAGATACTTGCACATGAATCTTTGCCTAAAAGAACCTAACCTACGGCAACTAGAAGAACAAGGTAAGAACTGCTGACCTCTTACTATTTACATTCCAGTAGAGGATAATGACATTAACCAAATAATTACATTATAATTATCCAATTACAACTGTGACAAGGACTTCAAGGAAAGCACACTGTATATATTTTATATATTTTTTATTTTATTTTTTCCTTTCCTTTCTTTTTGGGGATTGAACCAAGGGGCATTCCACCTCTAAGCTATACTCCCAGCCCTATTTTACTTTTTATTTTGAAATAGGGTTTCACTAAGTTGCTGAATTCTTCACTACGGTGCTGAGGCTGGCCTCCAACCTGTGATTCTCTTGTCTCAGCCTCCCAAGTACTGGGATTACAGTTGTACACCATCACACCTGGAACATTGTGTATAAAAAAGAATGAAAAGGGATTTGCTGTGTGTATGTGTTTTGGAGTCAGGGAAGGTCTCCCTCCAAGAACATGATGTTAGAGCTGGGAATTGGAAGAAGGTGAAGAGGGTGGAGAGAAGGGTCTGCGTGAAAGAATAACCTGGGCTAATGACCTGTGGAGAAAAGAGCACGGGATGCAGAGAAACCTGGGAAAGGCTAGTGTGGTCGTAGTAGAGGAGATGGGGAGTTTAGTGGGAAATGAGACTGAAAGTCAGGCAGGAACCAGACAGCACTGTGCTGGGCTTTCTAGTGTTGTATTTGTGTGAAGAACTATGGAAAGACATTGGAGGGTTTAAGCAGGGATTTGCAGATTTGCATTTTATAAAGATCAGAAAGATAGAGGGTCAGTGGTAGGATACTTGGTTTTAGCTAATACAGGAATCTAGGTGAAGGCTTTTTCTACCGTCATCACTTGGACCCCAAGATTCAAATCATGGCTTTCCACTTGTTCACTGAAAACTGTTGGACAAGTGACTTAACTTTCCCATACTGCAGTTGCCTCATGGACAAAAGAATTATAACTGAGTGTTACAATAATGTCTAGAATAGTGCCTGACACATAATAAGCACAATCCACATGTTAGGTATTAATAACATTATTATGATCATCTTCCAACATGTCGTAGTAAAAAAATAAAGAGGATTGATTTTAAGGGTGTTGGTTATGTTCTTAGGTATATAGTATCTGCTTTGTTAGTGTAATGGAAGGCAGGGTGGTAGTAGGCCTGGAATCAGATACAGGGATCAGTGCTACTGCTGAGTAACCTTGAGTGAGCTATTTCACTCTCGTTTCCTTTTCTCTGTTATGGGGAGGGGGCTGATAATGGTACCTACCTCTTTGGGTTATAGTAGGAAAGAAATGAACTACTGTCTGTCACATATTGGTAGACAGGCAACAGAAACCTTCATAACAGTTGTAACAGGGATGATAATTATCTTTTAGTTGCCATTCTCATTACTTTATTTCTTCCATTATGATCTTGTTTTAACCAATAAATAAGGATCTAAGGTAGCTCTTTGGAATAACTTTTATATTTGCAAAGGCTTTTTGTATGGAAAACCCCACAAAAACATAGCTATGTTTACTAGTCTGCCACAGATTTTACATTTAAAATAAATAAGTAAATAAATATAGTTTGAAGTCTTTATATTATGAATGCCACACATCTACTACTGTTATTATTGCAATAAAGTCCACATCCAAGTGACTCTAACTCTTTATGAGTGAAATAATACTCTTAACTAAATAGTATTGCTAAATTCCTGAGAGCATCCTAGGTGTTTTACTACTTTCTCTTTGGCTTCAATGATTTCATTATAATTATTATAGCAAAATACCATATATTTTGCTCTTAAGCATGAAACCCTGTGTTCTTATGCAGTTATCATTCAAGGCTGGATTGTAATGCTTCAGGAAACATTTTAAAAAAGCAAAATCTTGCAACCTGTGTGAAATTAAGCATACTAATAATTTTGCAAGCAATGTCTATTTGTTGAATGTGGCCATTAAAAATAACCTCTAGCATTATATGGATATAATGAGAAGCAATCTCTTTCCTTGGAGAAAATTAGGCCAGTTCTTATTTATTTATTTTCCATAACTAGGGGTTAAACCCAGGGTCTTGTGCATGCTAGGCAAGAACTCAACCACTGAGCTATATCCACAGCCCTTCTTATTTTATTTTGAGATATAGTCTGGATAAGTTCCCCAGGGTGGTTTCCACTAAACAGGGCACATATAATAGTTACAAGATTATAAAATTTAATCTGATTAACAGTATACATTATCCATATATTATTATATTTTTCCTTCACATCAAAAATATTACTAGTATATTTTGATTAAGAAATTGTCCTATTATTCTTGACTCAAATTTTCAGATTTAAAAGGAAATTCTTAAAATCGATTGATTTGGGTTTGATGTTTTGATAGTTTCTGCAACTTCTTTTGTGCCTATTATCTAAGATAGTTTTCTGAGAATACTTTGGAAATAGCATTGTTGATTTTCTGTTTAGAGAAGCCAGGTGTGCACTGTGATTACTTTCCTTGTGATTTTTACCCTATATCTAATATGTCGCCCCAAATCTTCAATGGCTCAATTACTGTAAAATACATAAGAACCCTTGGAAGAACCTGAACACATTGGCATTGTTTAATCTTCAATGAGCAGGTGCCATGGTAACCCTGTTGCTGTGATCACCGGCATATACGATTACACGTGTGTGCATACATCGCAGAGTTTACTCTGTGGCACTAATAAGTGCACAGTCTTCTTTACTGCAGGATTTCTCTGGCTTATACATTCAACCTTCATGACTGAATATCAAAAGTAGAAAACATTTGCAACAACTTTGATGATCGGCAACACTAATGTGAATCCCAGTTAAGCAAGATGTTATCTCTCCCCAAATAGTTTCTTTTCATTAGTGTATCTATATTGTGAGAAAATTGTACTTGAATATAACGTTCTGAATTCTGTTAACTTTTTTCTCCTGGTATAAAAGTGCCTACATAATGTCATTGATTTAGCCTCTTGTCCTGTAAAGCCTAAAATATTTACTACTTGACCCTTCCCAGGAAGGAAAAAAAATGTGCTGACCTCTGCTTTAAGGAAAATCATCCTGGTTGTAGGAGAAAGAATGGGTTTTAGGATAAAGAGTCCAGTTAGGGAAGCATTTCAGGTGATAGAAGAGGGCATTTAGAAAGGAGTAGGGTCATATTCCCCTAGCCCCCTGATTCTCACAATACAGTGGTGTCTAAACCACTAGAAAGCATTGGGGTTGATAATAAACAACACATACTGATTATTTTTTACCAGATACTACTCTAAGAGTATTACATGTATTACTGTATTTGGTCTTCCTAATAACTCATGTAGTAGGAACTTTTTTCATCTCCATTTACAGATGAAGTGTCTGAGGTGCAGAGAAATGTAAACACTTGACCGTTCTTTAACTGGGCAGTGACATGAGGCACAGAAGCAGTAAATAGAGGCAGTGGTATTGGAACTCAAGCACCCGGCTCATGCCCTCAATCTGTTAGTCATTGTACATGGTCTCTTCTGTAAAGAAGGGAGGCAGCCAGATTGGATCCTAGATGGACATCTTCTGAGGTAGCCTGCTTGCATTTCTGTCCCCTATATTTTATTATGATGGGGGAAAGGCACAGGGCAGAGATGTCAGGGTGAATAGATAGAAGTGTGAGAGAAATTTGCATTCCCATTACTTAGTGTGGCAGGGATCGGTGGCTATGTGGACAGGCCCTGCGGAAGGAAGCCATGCTTCGGCTCTCTGGTGATCCTCCTGAAGGTGGGAGGAAAAAGGGAAAAACTGATGAAAGAAACAGTTCAAAGTATGCTGTGCCCATGTATGAAGGTATCACTACCAATCTCACTGTTATGTATGAAGAGGGGTAAGTAGTGGGGTAGGACCTGAAGGGAATCATATCAAGAACTATGTGCATGTCTGTATGCATTTGAACCTCACTAAGATGTATAATTGCAATGCACCAATAAAAGTATAAAAAGACATAATGGAAGCCAAATTGTGTCTGTGTGTGAGAGCAGGTGGGGAATAGAGACTGGCATGTTGGGAAGAGGAGGGACATATGAGGACAAGAAGAGAGGGGAAAGATAGCGCAGCATCCTTTTCACACCAGCTCCTTCACACTGATTCTGAGCCTGATTCAGCTAAGAGAAAATTCAGACTTCTCTTCTACAAAGACTTCCTGTACTCAGATAATGTGAACAGATCTTACTGTGGAATAAAGCCAATAAATAGATCTGATTATACAGAGATGCTGCAAACACATTTTATAAAACAAGTTGGGTCAGAGCGTGTTTTGTAGTAGCATTGATGATATGTCATGTTGTATAGATTCTCTTTGCAAGCAGATTTCCCATGGTTTTAAGAACACTTTAACAAAAACTGGTGGCTCTATGAACTGTGTACAATGTAATTCCCCATCTCTGTCCTCAGTTTTAATCTGTGATAAGTGAAGTAAAATTAAACAGCCTGATTGGTGGGAGCTTTTGGTGAGAGCTAATTGTCTTAGAATTTGAAAGAATGTGTGTTTGTGTTTGGATCTGATGATGAGGATGTTGATGTCATTCAATTTAATTGCCAAGGCAGTAACATCATCAATAGAACTGGCAAAACTGAAGTTATCTCCCTAATGTTCAAAAAGTCAAATTTCTCATTCTCAAATTTTACCCATTCAAGCAATATAAAAATATTGAAAAGCCAACATTCATTTTTTTTACTTTTTAAAAGTATACTTTTATTGGTGCACTGTAACCTCACACTATAATAAAGTTCACAATGATAGGAACATACATGCACACAACACTTGCTGAGCTTCCCTCCGCTTCCCACTCTATTCTCTCACCTTCTTCATACATGATATTAAGATTTTCATTGATAATTTCATATATGTATATAATGTCAATGGAACCGTTTCCTTCATTAATTCTTCCCTCCATCCTCCCCTAAACCCCACTCCATTACTCCACTGGGGTTTCTCCTCCTTTATCTAAAGTCTTTCTTGTGTATTCCAATTACTCCCTAGCTTCCACATATGAAAGAAAACATATGACCCTTTACTTTCTGTGACTGGCTAATCTCAGCGTAATGTTCTCCAGGTCCATCCATTTTCCTGCAAATGATGTAATTTTGTTCTTATTTATTGCCAAGTAGGATTCCATTGTGTGTATATCATATAATTTTGTAATGCATTAATCTGTTGATGAACACCTAGGCTGGTTTCATGATTTGGCTATTGTGACTTGTGCTGCTCTAAACATGGATATGCATATATCATTATTAATATTTGGATTTCAATTCCTTTGGAAAGATACCCAGGAGTGGTATAGTTGGATCATACAGTGGTTCCATTCCCAGTTTTACGAGGATCCTCCGTACTGATCTCCATAGCAGCTGAACTAATTTGCAATACTGCCAACAGAGTTATAAGAGTTCCTATTTCCCCACATCCTCACCAGCATTTATTGTTGTTTGGATTCTTGATGATTGGCATTATAATTATGGTTAGATGGAATCTCAGTGTAGTTTTGGTTTGCATCTCTCTGATTTTAATGATGTTGAACATTTTTTTCATACATTGGCCATTTGTATTTTTTCTTTTGTGAAGTATCTATTTAGTTCAATTTCCCATTTCTTGATTGGGTTGTTGGGCACTATGCTCTGTTTTGGGCACAGGAGATTCAGCAGTGAAGAAAATAAGCATAATTCCACTCTCTCACAGAGCTTACATTTAGTATACATGGGTGTGGTTGGCTGGATTGACTAGGTAGAGAAGAGATAGATAAACAAAAGATATAAGAAAATTATATAATATGTTCGAAGGCTATAGATGTTGTGGAGAAAAATAAAGCAAGGTTGGGAAATGGTATATGTGTTAGTCAGCTTTCCATTTACTGTAACAAATACCTGAGATAAATAATCTTAATAAATGAGGAGGTTTATTTTGGCTTACAGTTTCTGAGGTTTTAGTTCATGGTCAGTTGCCCCTTTGCTTCTGAGCCTGTGGTGAAGCAGTATATCATGGTGGCAGAGGAAGCTCCTCCCCTCATGACAGCCAGGAAGCAAAGAGAGAGGAAAGGACCAGGTTCCCAATGTCTTCAAGGGCACACCCCCAATGACCTAACTTCCTTCCACTAGGCTCCACCTCCTAAAGGTTCCAACCACTTTCCACCAGTGTCATTAGCTGGGAACCAGGTCTTCAATACATGTGCCTTTGTGAGACATTCAAGATCCAAACTACAGAAGAAAGTATGTGGAGAAGTGGTTTTCAGTTTTACAGAGGAGTTTTCCAGGTAATATATATGATACTACTTTTCACGTGGCAGAAACATCATATAGACGCTAATTGCTCTTGTTGGTTGGGGAAAAATCAGAATACAAGCATCTGTTTTTCAGGTGGGCATAGAAAATTTTATAAAAAAGAGTGAACATATGGATAGAGAAGCCTATTTAAACATTGTGTGCTCATCAAGCATCTCTATGACCTGGTCCCTAATGTCTTCCATTGAAGAGATAAAACTATTTCATTGGGAGTAGATGCCCTCATGTTGCTAATAAAGGATTTAAGGAAGGAGTTAGAATGGACAACTAAGAGAGATATGCTTATCTCTATACTGGTTTTCAAATGCCTCCAAATATCTAGTTACCCATTAATCCATATATCCACCACACAATACTTTTGAGTAAGCATAAGTTTTGTAGAACAGTTGTAAAACTGTTCATGGTCTAGGTTGAGAAACCAACTAATACATTTATTTAGGGATTTTGTCCTAGGGATTTAATTTTGTGCTCACTATACTATTTCAGGAAACTATCTAAAAATCTCACTCTTGACATCAAAGCAAAAATGTAAGTGATCCCATAAGAAGTGGAGTAATAGATTTGCTTATATATATAATATGCAGATCTTTAATTTAATTGTAAAGGTGATAATTCAGGATAGATGTCTTTTTTGTATGTGGTACTAGGGATTGAACCCAGGGTGTTCTACCTCTGAGCTACACTCCCAGGCCTATTTTATTTTTTATTTTGAAGCAGGGTCTCACTAAGTTGTGGAGGGCCTCACTAAGTTGCTGAGGCTGGCCACAAACCTGCGATCTTCCTGTCTCAGCATCCCAAGTACTGGCAGGATAGACTTGTTTAAAAATATTTAGTGTGAGAAATATTGTTAAATGGAAAGTAATAGGAGTTAGCTGTTGAAATATCATTTAAATAGTATTAATATTAAAAAGTCTAATTGCTAATTAAAATAATAAAAGCTATATTCGAACAGAGGTAGTTTTATGCCAATTGTAGAATTCTCAAGTTGGCTCTTACAGCTTCATATTAACACACTCTTTCAGACTCCTGTGTTTATAATCATTGTGATCTCTTTAAGATTACATATTTTAATTATGAAAATATTAAATCGATGTTCAATTATAAATACTCCAAAAATTTAGGTAAAGTCTCATTTGCTTTATTCCTATTCGCAGCTATCTCCTAAGAAATATCTATCATTATTAGCTTAACATTTTTTAGTATCTTTATTGAATATATATTCATATCAAAATATGTTGTAACTAGTTTTTAAAATAAATGGGACTCTAATGTGGTATTATTTACAATTGCATTTTTACAATAGAGAGCACCCTGGAAATCTTTCCATATGTGTAAATATTGATACGTCTTGTTCATTCCACTGTATGACCTTTCATAATCGTTTTTCTGTTGATTGAGATTTAGGATGTTTTCAGTTTTTCAGTGTCGCAAACAATGTCAAAATGAATGTTTTATATGCCTTCGTCTACACATCGGTATTTATCCAGGAGAAATATTGAAGACTACAATGTCTGGGTGATAGAGTAGTCATAGTCTAACTTCTAACAGTACCGGCAAATCTCTATATTCATCACTTTTCTATGGCTACATTAAAAATCTGAGGCTAGGTAACATAGAGAGAAGAAATTTTTGTCTAGCTTATATCTTTGGGAGCTGAAAGTCCAAGCAGCGTGGCGCTGGCTCCGTTGAGGGCCACCCTGGCTGTGTCACATGAGAGACAGCATCATGGTAGAAGCCTGTTTGAGAGGGAGAGATGACATGATGAGACAGGAAGCCAAAGAATGGGGAGGCACCAGTATTGTTCTTTTATAACAATCCTCTCTTAAAAACTAGCCAGGGTCCCATAAGGACTACATTAATTCCTCTCAAGGACAGAATCCCTGATGGCCTAATCACCTTCCATTAGGCTCCTCTTACAGGTTCCACCACCTCCCAACAATGATCACACTGGGACCAAGCTCCCGACACATGAACCTTTGGGAGACACACATAAATCATAACCTTCATCTTTAAATTATAAAGATGGAGACTATATTTGTTTATTATGGAGTACATTCCCTTTTCACTGAGTGGTTTTATTACCATTGTAAATTATGGCATATTTATCCATATATAGGCTCATTTCTGGACTCTAGTCTGTTACAATAATCCATTTGTTTCTTCCTGCATCCACATGATAATGTTTTAATTCCTACTCCCTTTTGACTTTACAGTGCTTGCCACTCTGCATGCTAATATTAGCACACTAAATACCATGTTTCCATAAAAGGATACTGGCATAGAGTAGGAGTTAAACTGACATTTATTGAATTTTCTCAGTAAACTGTGAATTCCCTTCAGCTGACTGAAAAAGTAATGTATTCGATGATAAGATAAATTGTCTAATTTTTTTTCTCTTTTCCAGACTCCCATCTGTGAAATTTTGTAACCGAAGTAAACCCATTTTAGTAATCTCTTTCTAAGGTGAGAAGTTACATTGACATCTGACTCTCTTGCATTTATAAATAGCAATGTTTACAAGAAGAACTAGTGGACTGGAGCTCCCAGTAGTCATTATGATTGAAAGTTTAAGGAAGCTGCTGTTATTTCTTTTAATTGTTGACAGGTATCTTTTAAAAAAAAGCAACATGATTTTGACATTTTATGTATTTGAGAAAAATGTATTTCACAGCATTGCTTTCAAATTTTTTATTGATTATTTTAAAATTTTAAACCCTATTTAAACCCTATTTCAAAATAAGAAATAAAATAGGGGCTGGGGGTGTAGCTTAGAGGTAGAATGCCCCTGCATCCAATTCCCATTACCCATCCTCAAAAAAAAAAAAAAGAAAAAACCCAAAGAATATTGTTAAAATAAGTCCCGAACATGGTTGAATAAAAAAAAAAAAACCTACAGAAGGTGGGGGCAGAAATAAACTAACCACAGAGACTGTTGGGCTATTATGCAATTAGGCCATTTCTCATGGTTAAGAAAGAAATAATTTTATTTTGATTGTTTTGTTGTTGTTAACTATAGTCTCTTCTCAAAGTCATTGGATTTAGGTCAGGACAAAGAAAGATATATTTTTAACCATTTCCATAAATCACATTAGGTTCTTGTCTTGTTCCTGATCTTAGAGGAAAAGCTTTCAAGTTATCACTGTTGAGTAGGATGTTAGCTTTGGGCTTGTCATATATCATGTACTGTATCAAAGTACATTCCTTTAATACCTAATTTTTTGACAGTTTTCTTTTTTTAAATATATTAATTTATTGGTGCATTGTAGTTATACATTATGATCTGTCAGGGTATCAGAAGCATGCATGCACACATTGCTCATTTAACCCTCCCTCAAATCCTACCCTATTCCCTCCCCCTTACCTCCTTTTCGTGCTCAGCATAGTGACTGACTCTGATTAATTTGTGTGTACACATCGTGTACATTGGTGGGTTTCCCTCTTCTCCCCTCCCATCTCCCTCAGTTAGGTCCCCTTCTCGCTAATCTAAAGTCTTCTCCTTTGTCTGGAGTCCCTTCTAAGTCCCATTCTCACTAGCTTCCACATATTAGGGAGAACATCATACTTTTCACTCTTTTTGACTGACTAATCTCAGCATAATGTTCTCCAGTTCCCTCCATTTCCCTGTAAATGATGTAATTTTGTTCTTCTTTATGGCTGTGTAAAATTCCATTCTGTATATATCCCATAGTTTCGTAATCAATTCATCAGTTGATGGGCATCTTGGCTGTTTCCAAAGCTTGGCAATTGTGAATTGAGCAGCTATAAACATAGATACATATGCCTTAGTCTGGTAGTTTGGTTTTGATTCTTTTGGGTAGATGCCTAGAAGTGGTATTGCTGGGTCATATGGTAGGTTCATTCCCATTCTTCTGAGGATCCTCCACACTGTTTTCCAAAGTGGTTGCACTAATTTGCAATCCCCCCGACAGTGTATTAGAGTTCCTACTTCTCCACATCCTCACCAGCATTTGTTGTTGTTTGTGTTTTTAATGATTGCCATTCTAATTGGGGTTAGGTGAAATCTCAGGGTGGTTTTGATTTGCATCTCTCTGATTGCTAATGATGTTGGACATTTTTTAATGCATTTATAGGGCATTTGTGTTTCTACTTCTATGAAGTGTCTATTCAGTTCAATTGAGCATTTTTTGATTGGGTTATTTTTTTCTTAGTGCTGATTTTTTTTAATTGTATTTATTTTTTTCACATTTTTTTCTTTTTTTATGTTTTTATTGGTGCATTGTAGTCTCACATCACAATGAGTATCAGTTTGGTGTTAACATACATGCACACAGC
>PVJS01019806.1:0-33319 GCA_004027185.1 Glis glis
AAGATCCGGGATTGCGGCCAGCCTCAGCTCTCTCTCGCTCTCTTTCTCTCTCTCTCTCTCTCTCCGTCTCTCTCTCTCTTTCTCTACCTAGTGAGGCCTTCTGCAACTTCATGAGACCCGGTTTCAAAATAAAGTATAAAAAAATAGGGCTGGGGGTGTAGAGCAGAGGTAGAACGCCCCTGGGTTCAATCCCCGGTACCGCAAAAAAAAAAAAAAAAAAGAGATCTGTTTGTCTTAGAAATTCTTGCCTCCTAAAGAACCACCAAGCCAAGGGGAAGGGAACCATAGCTGTAGATGGTGATAGCATAGTCATGAATATAGCTTTTGATGTCAACCCCAAGTTTGTGGGGTAGCTGAGGTCATGCGCCCCTCTGGATTCCTTCTTTCCTCAGGTTTTCCTTGGAGATTACTGAGGTCTTCAGAGCAGTCATCATACCATTTGTCACTACTCTTCATGGTGGCCCAGATCTGTAGTCAGAGACATGATAACCACCGCCATTTATTGAGGCCCTATTGGGTGCTGCAAGCTGTGCAGATTCTTACGTAAAATTGTGTTTCTCATCATTTTCACATCATGGCCCCCAGAGAAATCAGTAATATTTTCAAAGCACACTCATATAAATGGACAAGGCTCCCTGGCTGGAGGTGATGAGCTCAGAGGTCAAGTCATGCTCAGAAGAAACCTTAAGGGTTGCAAAAACAATATCTCAACTCACTTCTTTCCCCTTTTACAATATAAAATAAGCTGGGCGTGGTGGTGCACACTTGTAATCCCAGTACTTGGGAGGTGGAGACTGGAGGATCCGGGTTCGGGGTCGGCTTCAGCTACTTAGTGAGGCCCTCCACAACTTAGTGAGACCCTGTTTCAAAATAAAGAATAAAAAATAGGGCTGGGGGTGTAGCTCGGAGGTAGAATGCCCCTGGGTTCAATCCCTGGTACCAAAAAAAAAAAAAAAAAGAAAAACAATATAAAATAAGCCATGGTTCTGATAGATTGCTTCATTTACTCCTCACAATAATACCTGGAGGTAAATATTATAATCTGTGTTGCTTCTCAAGTTCACATAACTTAGCCAACAATAAAGTAAGGATGTGAACTAAGTGTCATCCTCACTATCATGAACTGACCTTCTTTTATAGTTGGCAAAGCTGACTTGGTTGGTCTTAGTGTTGCAGACAGTGGTCTTACTACAATGGGGAAGGCCTGGGTTCTGAGTGCCAGACTGGCCCCTGGGTCAGGCATCCAAGAGAGACAGATGTTCCTATGTGTTTTCACATGTGAATCTGAAAAGATTCATTTTGTAATCCTCCAAAGAAGGCTGTGAGAAGAACAGCCTGACTGTCTAAAGGTGGCATCAGTCCTAGGGACTAAGTGCCAAGGAAAGTGGCAAGTAACTCACAAGGCAACAGAGACCAGAGTCAAAGCAACAGTTGAAACAATCCACGGGGCCAGTGATTCTCAACTTGAATGCACCAGAATCACCTAGAGCATTTGTTAAAATACAGATCACCCCACACCCAGACTTTCAGATTCAGTAGATCTGAAGCAGATCTGATAATCTGTGTTTCTAACAAGTTCCCAGAAACTGGATGCCATCAATCAAGGACCAATTGCTTTAGCCAAAATGTAAATGCCACTGCTTTTCATGGAGGGCTACAGTTTTGACATGGGGCAGAAAAGAAACAAATAGAGGGACAAATGTCTCAAATGTTGCAATTCTTTGTCCCCAGCTACTTAACTCTGCTTTAACAACGTACTTGGGTTAAGGTCAGGATTTACTGGAATTATTTCACCTAATGCCCATGTCTAAGCAACATGCCATCAGCTGTCAACTGGCATCCCAATGTCCCAGCATCCTATCACCTTGATCTCCTAGGTAAGGTGAGCTGAAAAACAATGTATTAGCAAAAACTTGAAGCCACTGGTGTGTTTAACCTTTGATGATTTTATCCAATAATCTAATATTCTTCTAGTCCCACAATTTTTTTAACCTAAAGCACAGAAATGCAGTTTTAATTGGCTACAGAAAAGCAATGGACATCATATACCCCCAGTCAGCTCAAAAAAGAATACCAGGTTTAAATCTTTTTATTTGCATTCTGCAGATTATTTATACAATGATGTAATTACAATAGGATATGATCCTGAATCTTTTAAATGCGGCTTTTTCTTAGCCACAGTTTCTTTCCTCCTTGTTTTCCAGGTACAGCTAACACAATTAACTGGGTACCAATTGGTGCTCTTTCAAGCTATTTCAGTCCCTGTCTGACTTCATCCCCCGTTGGAGAGCTTGTCAAGCAATCCGTATCTGAATTTGAGTGAGCCTCTCTTCACTTCTCCTCCTTAAGGGAGAAATTGAATTTCTTCTGGAGCAGGCTCATCGGTTGTTTAGAAGGATACAGGTAAGGCGCAGTGATGGCACATTTATCCCTGAACTTTAAAGAAGCCACACATTTCAAAAGAAAATATATCTTTTAATCCCTCTACAGCTATTCTTCCTTTTAGTAAATAACTGGCATTTAAAAGAAACCATTATTGAACATGCTTCCTGAGCCCTTTTGTACTTGTTACAAAGAATTTCTCAGCAGATGGGTCCCATTGTGAGTATTTAAGAAAAAAGTCATATTTAGTCAAAATAGACAATTATTTTTATGTCTTCCTAAGCTTTGTTCCCGAGAAGCAAACTCAACACAATATCAAAATGCATTTGTAAGCACCAGAGTCCACCTTAGACATTGAGAACTCCTGTCAGAATCTGTGTTTGAGGGACGGTGGTCCAGAGAGCATCCTGGAGAGGACACCCAGTAGCACCAGCCAGTGCACAGGGAGCAGGTGATGAAGGATCCAAATGCCCACCTCCACCATAACCAGTTAATTGGTTCCCAGGGTAAAATTATATCAGCAACAAAGGTTATCAAAAAATAATAAGTAAAAGAAAACTACGAGTAATCAAAAAAGAAATATATAGAACCTACATCAAGAAAACTGTAAAATTTTTCTGAGTAATACAAAGATCTTAATACAAAGATGTTTATAATATTTTCAAGTGGAAAGACTGAATACAGTAAATATGCAATTCTTTCCTCTTTAATGCCTGTTCGTACAATCCTAATTTTAAAAATGGCAATGAGATTGATAGGTGGAGGCTTCCAGGAGAAGGAATTTGATAAACCTATACAAATTTCATTCTGAGAAATAGTTGAGAGATTTTGAAAGTGGGGCATTGGCTCCTCTGATGCCAAATCTGTTAATGAAGTCGTAATGGTCAGAACCATGTGAGGCTGATGCAGGACAAGACCGAAGAGTGGAATTGCATAGGCCGCTTGGACCAAAGCTGAGGTAAGTAGACTTTCAACACTGATTGGCTGATTTTTTTTAACTTTTAAATTCTATCCTCACTTCATACCATATATGACAATAAATTTCACTTATGATATCATCAAAAAGAACATATATGTATATGACAAAGTGGGGGTCAATGTTCAATGCAAAAGATAAAAATGAAAGTGTGAAATCAGTAAGTGTGTAGTTTCTACTCTATACAAATTTTAAGATTTTTTTGTTCAAAAGGCCATGGTACCTAAAATTCCATTCTTTGTTTTAGAATAAGCCATCAAGAATAAGAGCCCAGGAGTCTCCTGCTGAAAGGCAAACCCCTCAAGAGTTAGAGAGGTGCCACATGGCTTTAACTTATATTGAAATATTTCTATCCTGTTTTGTCATTGGCAACAGTGTCCTCACATCAGTCCCTCCACCAAGATTCCTTCTCACCACCCCAAGCAACAAGAGGGGTGACACCTGGCCAAGAAAGGGCCATTAGGATGCGGAGCATCCACCTGTGTCCATTCCAACTTGTCAGTGCCTGTGCCAAGTCAAGGGCTGCATCCCTGGAGTATCAGCTGTGCTAAGAGGTAGGACAAATTGAGTCACTTTCAAGGTTTGCTTGATGGAGTAACTGCCATGTTGGGAAGAAACTAGAGCCCTAGGAGCTTAGGTGAAAGGTGGGTACATTTTGGTGGATACAGAGAGAAAGGGCAGGTCTTAGCCGGCAAACTACCAGGAGTGACTATGGCATCTGATCTGTAGGGGAGCCCACAGAAAAGGAAAAAGATGAGAAAAAGGAATACAGACAATTCCTGAGATTACACCTCTCTAATTTCACCACTGTACCAATGGCTAACCAGGTCAATTTATGTCCGGGTCGATTTATATCTTACCTACAGCAACACCTGATTCTGGGCAAATTAAAATGGCTCCAAGGCAGGAGGCCCCAGTCTTCCTGAAGGATGGGGATGAAATAGAGAAGGTTGGGGAGTCACTGTTGGCCAACATAGCCCTCTCCTAAGTTTGGGGGACAGGGGAGAGGGCAAGTAGCAGGTGATTCCACACCAGGAATGTTAGATGGATCCCCTGCTGTACACGGGGCAGCCTGCAAAAAGAAAATTGCCCCACCCAAAATCCCAGTGTTACCCTGCTGAGAAACAGTGGAATACAAGTTCCATGCTATTCTGCTTTTACAAATCTTGAGGGCTGAGATTGGCTATTTCATTTTTGTGGAAGTTGGGGAGGAGCATACCTTTACTACACAATAATAGAGTTTGAAAAGTTGGGTTTTTTAAGTCAAAGCATTTTTTTTACTTTCTTTGGTGTTAAAAGAAAAAGATTCTAATAATGACATTTTGTGCCAAGAGTCATTAGACCAAAGTATCTGCCTGAAGCAAAATTTTACGGCCAAGTTATGAACCTGCAAACAGAACTTTAACCACTGTGATAGGCACTGACTGTAGTAATAAAAAATGAATTTGTTAAATAAAATATGTTTATAATTCACTGGGCTCAAAATCAGGTAGGTGGAAAAGAAGCCTCCAGTGAGTCGTTACGATTTTGCAAAATAGTCAAAAGAGCAGTTCACTCTGTAGGCAGGTAGAGGAGAGCGCACGCCACTGTCATTATTACAGTGTGCTATTTCATTTATTCATGGGGTGCCAGGGATGTGTGGCCCTTTTGAGCTACTAAAACACAGTAAAACACAGTGGACAAAGGCAAGAAAATGAACTCCTGGTCTTAAAGAGACAGCAATTGAAATGTGTGAGCAGGTCCAGTGCGGCTGATGCTGAGAAACACTGGGAGGACAATAATGCAATGAGCTTTTGCAGATCCTGATGGGGTGAAGCAATGATTTCAAAGGAGGGGAGAGAAGGGAGGATATTGATTCATTTAAAGTTATTCAGTGCAATATAAAATAAAACAAGCATAGCCAGGAAGTAGGAATCTCACTGGGGTATAAAGACTAGAACCAAACAAAGGAAGGAATGAGGCTTAATGTTGCAGGGCATAGACTTCAGAAGTTCTTTTACTATAGGAGGAAGGAAATCTTAGTTAGTGTAGAAGAACTAGATCTAGCTTTCCCACAAATGAGAGACCCATATGATCACCATCAATAAATGAACCTAACATGGGGCAAAGGGCACAGAAAATAGAATCCAAACTTAGGAAAGCGTACACTTCCAAACAAGTGTATATACTTCTAGTTTTAGCACATATTAGCAAAGCAAGTGTAAAGAAAGAAACAGGGTTGTGGGCTCAATCATGTATTTCCTTCCTCCCTTCATATGTAGAAGCCTTAATTTTCAGTACCTCAGAATGTGACTATATTTGGAGATAGAGCCTTTAAAGAGGTGATTAAGTTAAAATGAGGTGGCTACTAATTCAATCTGACTGATATCCCTATAATAAGAGGAGATCAGGTCACACAGAGCCACCAGGGAGGGATGTGTGTTCATGGAGGGAGGACCATGGCAGGACACACTATAAGAGGCCATTACAAGCCAAGAAGAGGTCTCAAGAGAAACCAACCCACTGACACCTTGATCTCGGACTTCCAGACTCAAGAACCAAGACAATAAATAAATGTCTGTTGTTTAAGTCACCCGGTCTGTAGTATTTTGTTATGACACTCAGAGAGAAAGATGGAGAGAAATTAAAATGTAAAAGAAAGAAAAGAGAGAAAGAAAGAAAGAAAGAAAAGAGAGAAAGGAAGGAAGGAAGGAAGGAAGGAAGGAAGGAAGGAAGGAAGGAAGGGAGAGAGAGAAAGAGAGAGAGAGAAAGAAAGAGAAAGAAAGAAAAAGAAAGAAAGAAAGAAAGAAAGAAAGAAAGAAAGAAAGAAAGAAAGAAAGAAAAAAAGAAAGAGCTGGGTATGATGGCACACGCTTGTAATCCCAGTACTTGGCGGCGGAGACAGGAGGATTCAGGTTCGCGGCCAGCCTCAGCTACTTAGTGCCAGCCTCAGCTACTCAGTGAGGCCCTCCACAACTTCATGAGACCCTGTTTCAAAATAAAGAATAAAAAATAGGGTTGGGGGAGGAGTTCAGAGGTAGAATGCCCCTGGGTTCAATCCCCAGTACCACAAAAAAAAAAAAAAAGGGAGGGAGGGAGGAAAAGAAGGAAGAAGAAAATTAAAGAAAAAGTTCACATTAATAGTAGGGCTTAGAGATAATACAAAAGTAGAGTTTCATTACTTTAGAAATCACTGAAAAGAAAACTAAAGGCCAAATCACCATCAAAGTCCTGGTCAGCCATTAGAGCGCCAGTGTTAGAACTCGGGTCTTCTAACAGTGAGTGGGGAGCTCTGTCTTTTCATTCACCCTCATGGCCTTCACCCCAGTTCAGCCTTGATGGAGCAGGCTGACAGCAGCCTCCATTCCAGGTCTCCTGCTGTGGCCAAAGCAACTTTCTAAAACCTGAATATCACCTCGAAACTTCTGTGAACTCAGCAGCCATCCTCTGTCCAGAAGTAAAAGTTCAAGCTCCTCCACAGACTTGCTCCTCTACCCGGAAGTCATTGCTTCAAGCCCCCAAGTAGGGCCATGCTCACTCTTCCATCCAGACCTCTCGTTGCTGGTGCTATCCTTCCGTCTGGAACATTCCTGCCCTGCCTCGCCCCTCGATCTTGGGATGCTGAGCTCCTACTCGTTTTTCAGGCCTTTAGCTCTCCTTTAGGGATCAGTCCTGCCAAGAGCCTCGCTCTGAATTAGCTGTCCTCTCCTTCAGTGTCCTGCTTTGGGCGCTCATCATATAGTTGGCTGAGACGCCAGTAAGTGATAAGCTGGACAAGGGCAGAAACCGGGATTTCTTGTGGTTAATAAATACAAATTGAAGGAATCGTGGATTATGTGTGTTTCGGAAAGGTTCCATTTGCACTGCCTCCAATTTCAGCAGACATTGTGAAACTGACTAGCCCTTGTGTCGATGTAGATGCTTAATGAAGATCAGATGAATGAATGAGCAAACAAGTTCACACACTATGCGCTCTCTGGGGCAGGGGCGCTGGGATGGAGGGATGTATCATAGCTGCACCCATTTTCCCATCCTCACCCAAAACAAGCTGTGAGACCCCAGAACATAGGATGATAAGGACCCCTGGGGTCATCTAGGACATGGGCCTGCTGAAAAAGGGTCTGGGAACCCCGAGGGAAAAGCAAAAGATAAATATAACCTCTAGAACAGGTATTTCCAGGACTGGTCTGACCCAGCCATGTCATGCTGACAATACCCCCCGAAGAGTACCAGAGGTGACCTTCTGTGGGAAAGAGTTCAAATCTAGTCAAAGCCCCGAGGCACTGAGTGGTTAGGTGACCTGCGAAGGTCATGAAGGTAGCAGGTGGGAGGGTGGGCACTGGGATTTATTTGACCATAGAAAGTGTGGCTGTAACTGCCATGGTACACAGCAGGATGGATTGCTGCCATTCTCTCTGTTGGTGAGAAATGGTGGTTGAGAGCCCTAGACGCAGACATCGCCACAGAAGTCATTGAGTCCTTGCTCTGCCTTCATGCACATTAGACCAGTTGGAGGGGTCAGGCGGGCCCTTTCAGAAGGAAGATTTTCCTCTCTGCAGGTCTGGATTCCTACCAGTGGAATGTCACCAGTCAGAAGAGGCAGGTGGCAAATTTAAGCAATTAGTGAAAATCAGGACTCACAGTCTTCAGAATAATTAATGTTGTCTTCTAATCTCTTTCCTCTGGGGGAAACTTTGCATATTGCTTAAAAGAAATGTCATCTACGCCTCACTGTTTCCAGAACCTGACTGTGAAGAGCAGCACGTTTCTTTCAGAGCTCTGCAAAAGCACCGTTTAAAGGGTCTTTCCCTTGCCTACCAGCCCAGGCCACACATTTCCCTGCAGGTATGACACCAGATAGGCCATTGTCATGGTAGAACTGCCAGGAATGGTCAGATGGGTGATTTTAGGTGTCAGGAAGCTTCCTGCCCATGACCACCCATTGTTCCTCCATTACCAGCAGACACATAAAGGACAGTGATGGGGACCAACAGAAGAATACAGCACAGTGTCTTAAGGAAATGCAAAGGGCTTCATGGGAATGGTGCCACATGTATGCAGTGAGTGAAGGAAAAGAGGGGGCAATGCAGGGAGCAGACAGGCAGAGACAACTTGCTGTAGAGTTGGGGTTTGGTTTAGATTTGATTTTGATGCTGGGGACTGAACCCAAGGCCTGACACATGGATTCTACCATTGAGCTACACCCCAATACCTAGTGTTGGGTTTCCTAAGGAGAGAGCAGCAGAAAATTCTAAAAAAAAAAAAAAGGCCCACACCTATTTATTTATTTATTTATTTATTTATTTATTTTTGCAATACTGGGGATGGAACCCAGGGGCATTCTACCTCTGAGATACACCCCCATCCCTCTTTTTTATTTTTTATTTTGAAACAGGGTCTCACGAAGTTGTGGAGGGCCTCACTAAGTAGCTGAGGCTGGCCACGAACCTGGATCCTCTGGTCTCAGCCTCCCAAGTACTAGAATTACAAGTGTGCGCCACCACACCTGGCTAGCTATTTTGTATTGAGCTGTTAGACCAGCCAAAGAAATGGGTTTAATTTGGGATGTATTAGAGGATCACGGAAAATGTTTGAGGAGAGACTCAGCAGAGTGTTATTATCTTAAAACTGGAAGGCATCTTAAAGGTGGTCCAAGTCAGTCCCTCATTGTATTGTTAAGGAAACAGAGAAGAGAGAGGTCTCAGTCAAGGCTCACCCAGAGTCAGAGGCCAGGTCTCTTGCCTCACAGCCCAGTGCTCTCTATACCAATTACCTCCTCTTTGCCAATCCTTTACTTATGTCTGATGTATCTATGCATGCTGGGCCAAATAAGAAATTGTGAAGGAGGTAGGGATGGAAGGAGAAATAGAAACAGAATGAGAGAGAGAGAATGGGATTTTCTTCCACCCTTCTACTCAAGGGTTATATATTCTAACGTGGGACTGAGAGAGAAGGTAGAAAATTGCCATCCTTCAAGCTGTCTCCATTCTGGGTTGCTTTTCATAGTGACAGCATATTACCACATGGAGTTAATTTTAGCATTTAAAAATACCTTTGTACAATAAAATCCCTCAATTCAAGCCAACTGTCACTGATGCTGAGCAGAAGAAAGGAGTTTGTGGTTTCAATGCTAGAATACACACTGATTGTGTTTTCTATTTCTCCAATGGGATACTTTCCTAAAGAATTTTCAAGAGTAGTTTGTGCTATATTACACATTTGTTATGCATTCTGCTTTTAAACCTAACTTCCAGTAGGATGTAAGTGCCCTTTGTGTTCAAATTATTATGGAAAATGCCCTCCTGCCTCTTACGTTTCCATATAACCTCTCACTTTTTGCTCTCAAAGTCCAATGCTACAAAGTGTGTATGGTGGTAAGAACATGGGGGTTAAAGAAAGGGTTGGCCAAGGTTCAGGATATATGGATTTCTTAATGAAAAGAGGGAATACCAATCTAGGACCATTCTTCATTTACTCTACCATCAGTGTGTGTGTGTGTGTGTGTGTGTGTGTGTGTGTGTGTGTGTTGCTGGAGACTGAACCCAGGGGAATCTAGGACCATTCTTCATTTACTCTACCAGCAGTGTGTGTGTGTGTGTGTGTGTGTGTGTGTGTGTGTGTGTGTGTGTTTGTATGTGTATGTGTGGTGCTGGGGACTGAACCCAAGGGAATGCTACCTCTGAGCTACACCCCCAGCCCTATTTTATTTTTTATTTGGAAACAGCGTCTTACTAAGTTGCTGACAACCTCACTAAGCTGCTGAGGCTGGCTTTGAATCTGGGATCCTCCTGTTTCATCCTCTCAAGTACAGGGATTTCAGGTGTGTGCCACCACGTCCAGCTCTACCAGCATTTTTAATAGCTACTTACAATCCAGATTGTATGCTAGAACTAGATGCAGAATTGTGACCTACTGAGGGGCTTGGTAAGTTTTATTATAAAAGGAAATACAAAGTATTCATTTTTTCTCTCATATAATGGGTACTATAGCTTACATTGTCATTTTCCTCACAATGTCCTTATCATGCAATTAAATTCACTTTCCTCGGGTACATTAAAATCTATGGAAGTCCTAATCTTCAATGTGATGATATTTGGAGGTGGGGACTTTGGAACATAATTAGATTTAGATGAGGTCATGAGGGTGGGGCCCCCATAATGGAATTAGTGACCTCATAAGAAGAGGAAGAGACCAGAACACACACACACACTCTCTCTCTCTCCCTCTCTCCCTCCGTCTCTCTCTGTCTCTCTGTCTCTGTCTCTCTCTCTCTCTTCTCTCTTCTTTCATCTCTCCTCTCTCCTCTCTCTATTCTCTCTTTCTCCATGGAAAGACCATATGTAAGCCAGGAAGAAGGCCCTCACCAGGACGAGAATCTGCCAGCACCTTGAGTTTGGATTCCCCAGTTACTGAACTATGAGAAATAAATTCCTGTTGTTTAAACCACTGTGTCTACGGTATTTTGTTATATCAGCCCAAACCGAGTAAGACATGGTTTAATTGGGTTCTTCCAAAATCTTTTGTACTGTAGGGGTCTGGTAGAGATTGGATCTTAAGTTATGGATGATGGGAATAGACATTTGAAGGGTTACAAGCAGAATTTGATGGTGAAAAATGGTGGAAAATTCATCTTTGGACAAAATGACACTCTGGGAAGAACCGCTTGGATAGTTCCTTAAAAATGTCATTTTCCCTAGGGAGGAGATGAGGTGTGGACTCATACCACCGATCTCTCCCTGAAATTCTTCCCTGATTTCCAGCTCAGAACCTCTTCTGCCCTCTCCAACTTCCTTCATCGGCTGGATAAGAGTAGTTGGCTAAGAGTCATAAGGGAATTCTTGCCCACCTCCTATGAAAGTCCTCCTTGAGTTGGGTTATCATCTTACTTTAGAAGGTTAAAGTAAATTTTTATTTTGTATTTATTATAGACTCACAAGACTTGCAAAAATAACCAGGTGTGCTAGCATGTGCCTGTAGTCCTAGCACTTAGAAGCCTGGAGCGGGAGAAAAACATGAGCTCAGGAGTTCAAGAGTGACATAGCAAGACCCCAGCTCAAATAAATGAATAAATAAATAAATGTAAAAAGGCTTAGAAAAATAGTACGCAGAGACCCACCTAATGGTGGCATATTACACAACTATAGTATTTGGACGACACCAAGAAATTGATACTATTGACATAATACAGTTTACTAGACTACAGACTGGGTCTTCATTTTGACAGTTCATATGAACTATTTCAGGCCCAGATAGCTTGGTTGGGGACTGCCAACCTCACTTTGAGCCTGACCAGAGGAGGGAGTCTCCAAGCCTGGGCAAGTCAGCAGGGACCTGCCACAGAGGCCATGGAGACAGCAGGAGGGAGTCAGGCACTGAGGACAGACACAGGACACTGCACCTGTGCAGGGCAGAGTGGCCAGGACGCCTCTGCGGGGCAGCAGTCCTCCACTTCCAGGAGAGCATCAGGAAAGGATTCTGAGGCACAGACAGCAACCACTAAGGTGGCCTCTTTCCCCACTCAATAAAGTGCATCTGGATCTGCTGCAGGGGCATGACGAGCATAACAGTAGCTGGCAGAGGATGGGCACAGATGAACCTCCTAGGGAGTCTCTGGTAAACCTTGAGAAAGCGGGCAGTATAACAAAATGAAACACCTTATTGAAATCAGGATGACTAAATTAAAATATCCATATTGAGCCGGGTGCGGTGGCCCATGCCTCAAATTCCAGTACTTGGGAGGCTAAGATAGGAGGATCACAGGTTTGTGGCCAGCCTCAGCAACTTAAGGGGGCTCTCAGCAACTTAGTGAGAACCTGTTTCAAAGGGCTGGAGGTGTAGCTCAGAGGTCGAATGCTCCTTCCTCAGTTCAGTTTTCAGTACAACACACACACACACACACACACACACACACACACACACACAACATGCCCCCAGACAACCCTCTTCATGATGTCGGAAATATGAATTTTGGGCTTACACACAACTCCCTACTTCCTCCTCTGCCACCACCCCATGCATGAGATTATAGAAAACTGACAGCCCTACAGGAAAGATGCACATTCGCTGGCAATTTGGTGCCACCAACAAAACAGCTGTCTCCACCCTATCATCCTAGAGAAGCTACCACTTTTTAAGCCTCACACTCACAACCAGGGAAACCTTCTGATCAACATTTCAGCTCCCCATTTTTAAATGTGTATAGCTATTAAAGTCCTTTGATATTTGAGGAAAGTCTCTAATGTGAAAGAGCCTGAAACAATCAGAAAATCCCTGTGAATTTTCACAAGAAAGTCAAGGTGGGCAGGAAAGGAATGTTCACTAACACTGTAATTTGTATCTTTGAGATAATAAGAGAAGGTTGCAGATCCATGAAATAAAACAGGATACTCAAAAGTCTGAGAATAAGAAAGTGTTTGGAAATGAAAAATGTTATGGCAGACCTTAAAAATCTATAGGTAGATTGGAAGACAAAATTGAGAAAATCTGAAAGGAAGGAAGGAAGGAAGGAAAGAGAGAGAGAGAGAGAGAGAGAAGAAGAAGAAAAAAAACAATTAAAAATGGGAAGAGGTGAAAAATAAGCATGACAAAATGAAAATTAATCAATTTGGTTAGGTCCCAAATTCTCCATGTCACTCTCTTGCCTCAAACCCCTCCAGTGCCTTCCTGCCTCACTAATGTAAAAGCCTACCTCTTGCAGGCACAATGTCCTCCACAACCTGGTACCCATCCCCTGTCCCGTCTTACCTGGCGGCCCCTCACTCACTTCCCTCCAGCCTCAGTTGAGATGTTCTAGTCGGCGTGCTCCTGCCTCAAGGCACTGGTCCTGTTTTCTCTGCTTAGAATACTCTTCTACCAGCCAGGAAGGAGGACAAGAGGTCTTTGGGAATCCAGCATTCTGCTGCAAGGAGCCCACCCGGGCTGCTCACCCCAGCTGATGCCTCAGCTACAAAATGATAAGCAGAGTCACCTGGACATTGATCAGCTCCAGCTCTTGGGGCCTGAGGCTGCTGAATGTCTTACCTGAGAATAAAAGTAAGCTGCAATCGAAAGGACAAAACAGACAACCAAAATTGAGCTTAAATCAAACTCTCAGTAAATAACCACCAGCCCCCTATCTGTTTTTCCATCTAGTCCTTTAAATTTTCACCTATAGAAATTATTAGGCATAGAACTCTCTAAGTCAAAAAGTATCAATGGCTGGTCCTTACATACCAAAATAATTGTATAAATTCCTCTGTCTAGCATTTGATGTCCTCCATTCCCAACCTCGCCCTCCCTTTCTTGCATTCTCTTTCACAGCTTTGCTGTCTGGTTCCTGCTTCTAAGCATCCAGCCACATCTGTGATTTTCCACCTTCATGCCTAGGGTCATCAGTTTCTTCCATCTGGAATGTGTATCTACACTGATCACAATCCTATGTTCATTGTCAAGGCTCATCTCAATAGGCACGAATCTGCCCCTGGCCTCACCAAGGTGCAACTTCTCCCTCCTGTGAATTTCATTTGAACATCTCTTTTGGAATTTACCCAACCTCACCTTACACTTTAGCTATGTGTGTGTCATGTCTAAGACCTCCTTGTAGATAGAGCAGTCTTCAAAAAATGAAGGCATGACTTGGGTTACTTGTACCACCTCAGAGTGATACCACATAATGTTCTGCCCTTTAGCAGGTAACTCAAAATTCCTGGAATGAGATTTTGTTTTTCTGGCCACTTTAAAGACAATCTCCAAACAGACCTTTCTTTCTTGACTATTTGGAAGCATCAGCCAATCACTCACTGTGAACATAGTATATATGTAACATTATACATTGGACCAGAAATAGCAAAGTTAAAAGTCATGATATTTCCCTTAAGCATTCAGATTCTCATATCCCCTTAGAAAACTGAAAAACCTAATGGTACTGGACATTCCCTCATAGCGACCATCAGAAATGGCAAATTCCCTCCTGTCCTCTTGGGATGGGGCATGCCTGCCACTGTCCTCCCTGCTCCTCTTGGGATGCCTCTTTTACTTATATCACCCACTGAGCCCTCCAGGTGTTTGAATTTGCAAGCCCTGGTCTAAATCATGTTTGGCCTTTGCCATTTCAAAAGAATCTAGTACTTGATATTGCTCAGAACAAAAACCCTGTACTTAAAGGCTTGCAAGTCATTTTTTCAAAAGTGCACTCCTCTGAACACTAACACTGAGAATCCTGAATGACTCCTGATGTACTTCTTCTTTCTGAAAAGGTGTCTCCAAGCACCTTTAGAAATTGTAAATCGGCAGCACACAAAGGCAACATGAAAGTCACTCCAATGAATATAAAAATAAAACAAAATTGTAACATGTGAAAATGTCAGACCCTCATTAAAATACTAGAAATGTCATTGAATAAAAGAGGCTTGGAGATTCACATGGTTAAACTGAGATACTGAGGAACCATATGCATAGCTTTTTAACACATAATCAAGAGAGAAAACTGAACTGGGAACGGTAAGGAAAATGATTTTACCATATGTACCCCAAAATGTAGTAAATAAACAATGAGCAGAGATATGCTTTTATTCCTTGCATACAATAGTAGGTCCCCAGAGCTGTGGTACAAGTCAATAGTATGAATTGTTTCGAGAAAGAGAACTCACTTTATTAAGAATCAGGAACGAAATCCTCCACAAACGTCTTCTCTAATAGAAATCACCTTCACTACTAATTTGGAATTTGGCGCAATCGCCTTTTATTAAACTATTTACAAACAACATTTTATGCTTGAGAATATATCATCATAAATCAAGCAGAGACTATTGCATTAGTCTCAAATAGACTCAGTTAGAGAACCTCAATAGAGATTTTTAAGTGTCCTTCCTTCCAATTGTACCCATAATTCCTTGCAATGCAACTTAATTTGGATATTGAGTCTTTCATAAAAGTTCTATCTTGACTAACTCAAATAACACTGTTATGAAATTTAAATGAAAAAACAAACCATGGCAAGAGGAAAAAATTAATAGGGATAGTCAAGGGACTCCAGATACATCTTCAAGTGAAAATAGAAAATATATGGAAAGTCAATAAAGGAGAGAGACAGAAAAGCAGGTTTCTGTGTTTGAGCTGCATAAGAAGTGAATTTGCACCAATGGTGGTCTCCTGGCTTGAATAAACAGAGCAGAGTTATGGAAGAATATATCTATAGAGAATGGAAGGGAGGCATTCCAAACCAAATGGGCATTTCTAATTGGATTTTACAATTATCTTTGAGTGCATATTTCCATCCAGATGGTATAACTTAATGAATGACAGCTCAGGACTTTGAGTTGAATTTCCTGGCAATAGAGGTCAAGATACTCTTTGTCCCTCTGTTTCCCTATCTGCAAATAGAAAATAACAGAGTCTACATTCTATGGCTGTCATGGGGCCAATGGAGCTAATGTGTGCAACACACTTAGGGAGGTGTGGCTATATCACCGTGCCTCATGTTGGCCCTGAGGCAGATTGACACTCTGAAAGGTCCAAACAGACATTAACTTGAGAACAAGTGCACTCTGTTAACTTATTCCCTCTGAAATAAAGAACTTGCATTGAACCAAGTCATAAAACAAAAATTCAACTTTCTTGAGCAAGGAAATAAAATAATCTTTAAAAAAACCAGAATGAGGGCCAGGCGTGGTGGCGCACGCTTGTAATCCCAGTACTTTGGGAGGCGGAGACCGGAGGATCCGGGTTCGCGGCCAGCCTCAGCTCTTGCTCTGTCTCTCTCTCTCTCTCTCTCTCTCTCTCTCTTTCTCTCTCTCTCTCTCTCTCTTTAGTGAGGCCCTCTGCAACCTCGTGAGACCTGGTTTCAAAATAAAGCATAAAAAATAGGGCCGGGGGCATAGTGCGGAGGTAGAATGCCCCTGCGTTCAATCCCTGGTACCACAAAAAAAAAAACAAACCAGAATGAACCACTTTAAACCACTTTTAAACTAAACTGATCTAAAACTATTGAATCAGAATAGAATCAGAAACAATAGAATGTTTTCCAAACTAAAATAGAGTTGTTAGATTTGATTAGGTTTCCTAGAGGAAAAATGAAACGGAGAAAGAGGCAAATAATTGTAAGTCAAATGAGTTCTAATGACAAATTGTTAGTCTGTTTTGTTGATTCCACTTTGTACATCCAGAAGTGTTGTCCCCAGCCTCCATATTCTGGCTTTTCCATGTGGCATTTGCCACAGCCCTTCTTATTCAGGCATATGCTTATCCTCTGCTCCTCTGGGATGACTGTGGCTGATAGGTGCCAGGAGAGTATCTATGATCTGAGGAAATGAGAGAGACTTGAGGACCAAGCAGTTTCCAGAAACTGTTTAACAGGCCTTGTCTGAGATGAAAACAGCAGGCCAGACTTGCCATGCAGGAATCAGTGGTTTCTGATCAGAAACAAGAGGACCAACCAAATGTAACACACGCACAGAGCAAAATGAGAGTCCCCTAGGACCAAAGTCAGGCAACAGATGGGAACCAAAAGGGAAGCGAAGTGAGTGTCAAAAGTTCTAAGCAAGCCAGGCGTGGTGGCGCACGCTTGTAATCCCAGTACTTTGGGAGGCGAAGACCGGAGGATCCGGATTCACGGCCAGCCTCAGCTCTCTCTCTCTCTCTCTCCTCTCTCTCTCTCCTTAGAGAGGCCCTCCGCAACTTCGTGAGACCCAGTTTCAAAATAAAGTATAAAAAAAATAGGGCCGGGGGCATAGCGTGGAGGTAGAACGCCCCTGCGTTCAATCCCCGGTACCGCAAAAAAAAAAAAAAAAAAAAAAGTTCTAAGCAATCAGGATGTCCAGAATGGAGCTGGCACATTAGTTACAGTTCAATAAATGGGTAAACTGATGATGTGAATGAATAAATGAGTGGAAGGATCATGGAAGAACAAACAGTGGAACAGGTATAAGGTGGGGTTGGGAGTAGGGAGGCAAGACCTTGATAGAAAAGGTTATCTCAGCCTCTACCTGGGCCCCATAAGGAGCCTTCCTGGAGATGAGAGAAGGTGATTAAGTGTAGCTAGCTGGAGAAATGTCAATGTGAATGACAAAGTGCACCTTGCTGGCTTCAATGAGGAGTGATGAGTGAAAGAAACGAACTGTTGCTTATGACCTACAGCCTCTTAAACTAAGTGGCTTCTTTCTGGCTCCTTTCCTTCTTTCCTTTTTTAAGGAAAGACCCTTTGATTCACGGGTTTCTATGCAGACCTCAGTAACTCCACTTCCCATGTTTCTCGCTTGGTCTCACAGGAACTGCACTACACAGTTGGTTATTCTCCAGGGTCAAAATTCTCTGGGGTCTCCCTAACTGCATCCCTGGCCTTGTTAAGGACAAAAGAGGGAGAGAAGGAATAGGAAGGGTAATACGTATTTACAGACTGAAGTTGAGCTCTGTTGCAAGAAAACAACAGAGATGCTGTGCAAAAGAAAAAATATATTCTTCACCTGGGTTTTCTGTAGAATGAGGGTAGTGGATTGGTGGCGCTCCAAGATCTCCCCTCAGCACTGAGCTACTCATTTCTCCTGCTGTTGGGAATATTGGCCACTGAAAAATTACCTTTGGCCACAAGATCACGCCCCTCCCAAGGAGCAGCCCACAGCTAATGGCTGTTGTGGGGATACAAAGGTGCAGCCCTTTTGTCTCAATTCAGGACACCTGGTAAGGCCAGTCCCAGAGTGCCCCAAAGCTGAATGTTGGTTGCAATGGTATTGTATTTTACTTCTCCCCCTATGAATCCTAACTGAAGCAATCCTACAATTCTCTGTCTCAGGGACTGTTTCTAAGGAACCCAATCTAAGATGATGGGCACTAGAGTTGGGGACACATGTCCAATGACTTACATTTAAAAGGAAAAATATACCAACTGCTGTGGTTCGGATAAGTGTCCTCCAAAGGCCCATGTGTTAAAGGTTTCATCTCTAGCCTGTGTCACTATTGGGAGGTGGTGGAACCTTTTAAGAGGTGGGGCTAGTGGGAGGAAGTTAGGTATTGAGGAAGGGGCTACTGGGACTGCAGCCCTTTCTCTCTCTCTTTCTTTCTCCCTCTCTCTCTCCTGGATGCCATGAGGTGAGCAGCTTCTTCCACTGTGCACTCCCCACAATGATGTACTGTGTCACCACAGGCCCAAAGGCAACTAGGCCAAGTGACCTCAGAAGCCATGAGCCAAAATGAACTTTTCCTCCTTTTAAGGTGATTATCTCAGGTACTTTGTCACAGTGGTAGAAAGCTAACACACCAGCCACATAATGCTTCATGTACCAGCTACTAATCAGCCAGATATGACGTCAAGAAATGGTTAGCCTAAAGGGATGCTTCTCAGCAGCAATCTTGGTATTTGGAGAAAAAAAATGGAGCTATTCCCTTCCCCAGGGACAAGAATAGATAACAAAAGAAAGGAAACTATCAAAACAAGGGTAAAGTTGCTACCTAAAAATATTTTATGATTTCTCACATTGCTATGTAATTGGGCTGTTTTCTCATTAAATATAGAATAACATATTCTTATTGAGTCCAAACAATTTCAGAAACATTTTACCCTCAAAACCTCAGCATGAGTAGTTTATGTAAAGCAGTGGATAGCTGGGATTTAATGTCTATCTTGGGGCTTGGTAAAACTGTGTGGTGTTATTCAGATGATTGTGTCCAGGAATAATTGTTTCATTCATATTGAATACCAGGAAAGCTTTAGGAATTAAATAATTTATATTGAATTAAGTTAAATAATCTAGCCAACACACCTAATAAATCATGAACTGCATTCTGATTGGTGGAGGAGAGACATTAGCCCCCAGAGAGTAGTTGCTTTCTCTACACAACCAACCAGGCATGCTACAGATAAATTTGCAAGTTGGCCAATATAGTTGCAAAAGATGAACTGAGTATACAAGATAGATGCTGAATTCCCCAGAGTCTGAGCTGACCAGGGCAGACTTGGTGGTGAATACTAAAAACTGATTACAGAAACAATTTAAAGTTAACCCTCAAATTTATGAAATCAATTCAAGTTATGCTGCTTCAGAAATTAACCATGCTGTTCTTTATAAGACTGCTAATAGCTATTAGGGAAAACTGTGCCTTTAAAGCAATATACTTCACATAAGATTGTTAGATTGGCTTTTGTCAAAACATTTAGCATGTATAAAGATGCTCAACATACAGATTTTATCTACAAAGATAAAATACATAGTCAAGAATAAAAACAGGGAAATGTCTAAGAACTGTCTATGCTACACATATGTAAAATCACCTTTTATTTGCATAGCCATTTTAAACAAGAAACACAAGAATATCACATAAAAGCCAAAGAATGGATGAAAAAAGAATACTAAGTATTTAAAATATTTCTATTAGATGAAAGTTATTTAATAGAGTTTGTATGAGATCTGCATATGATACACAATGGAGATATGATGGCTGACATTACTCCATATGTTGGGGCCTGCAAGCTTTTTATTTCTTCTTGAAGGTTGTTTTCTCCTAGGAAAACAGAGCATCAAAAATGCCACTGATCTGTGGCCATACAGTCCACAGTATGACTTCCCTGGCACCAATAACCAGAATCTATAGAGAAGTGATCTCCCTTCTATTTCATTCCATTTTTTTCGATAGGGTTGAAATCATGAATAAAACCACAAAACATAACACTTATTAAGCACTATCTTTACTAACAGCATACATAATTTGGACAAGATTTTAAGACATAAAACATTTTCCATCTTTCTAATCTTTATCTAATAGTAGAAATCACTGAATTTTCTAACCCTATTTTTTTTCCTTTGGAGGCAAAACATAATTTTCAAAGTTTGTTTTTTTTTTTTTTGCGGTACCGGGGATTGAACGCAGGGGCGTTCTACCTCTGCGCTACGCCCCCGGCCCTATTTTTTATACTTTATTTTGAAACCGGGTCTCACGAAGTTGCGGAGGGCCTCCGCAACTTCATGCGGAGAGAGAGAAAGACAGGGAGAGAGAGAGAGACAGGGAGAGAGAGAGAGAGAGAGCTGAGGCTGGCTGCGAACCCGGATCCTCCGGTCTCTGCCTCCCAAAGTACTGGGATTACAAGCGTGCGCCACCACGCCCGGCTATTTTCAAAGTTTTTTAGTATCAAAAAGCTCTTCCTAGACATTCTCACAATCTAGACTTTAGGTTGCTTTTTCCTTTTCAACAGTTGCTTGTTTTTTTTTTTTTCTTTCTTCAACAGAAACCTTTACCTAACTCTCTGCCATTTACCCACAGAATGACTACAACTACCCTTCCAAATGTCTGGCCCAAAGCCCCTGCTAATTAATTTTTAAGCATATCTACATGTGTTTTCAGCACACATTTTCTTCATCTCATGGAGTAGATACATTTATCAGAAATTGGGTATGACAGATTCATTGCCACAGGGGACCAAAACTGAGAATGTTCCCAAAAATTATACATAAGAAATCAGAAAAGCATTTAACATATTTAACATTATTTACTCAGCAATGCATTCTAATAAATGTTAGCAAAAGACTGCAGAACACAGAAACATGAACTCTTGTAATTACCAGTGTCATGTGGGCAGGGAGAAAAAAAACTCCATCTCACCAGAATGCAAAAAGAAAACAAAATCCAGCAATAGTTGGTCTGAACAGCTCTTTCTCCTGAGCTCTTCATTCACATCTTTTGGCATCTTTCTAGACAAGCCTAAAAGTGATTACCTTGCAATTCCATAATAGCAGTTGAGCCAAAAAACTGTGTCCCCATTCAAATGGAACCTCCACCACTCACCTACTCTGTCACTTGGGGAAAGATTTATCAAGCCACTTCATTCTGGTATTTTCATGAAACCCATTACAACCTGACATTGTCTTATGCATTCATTGCTTTGCTTTATGATAACTCTCCTTCACTAAAATATAAGCTCCTTGAGGGCAGAAATTGTGTCTTTTTTGTTCTCAGCTCTAGCCCAAACACCTATAATATGCATAGCATGCACTAACATATTTGATGAATAAATGAAATTAGTAAACTTCCCTACGCCTCAGTATCTTCATCTGTGAAAGGGAGCACACCACCGCCACGTACTTTGGACAACTGAGGCAAGTGTTAAGTGAGATAGCTGTACAGAGCAAAGCATATTACCTGCTTGGCTCTTATTCAGCAAATGGAAACCATCTTCTTTCCTGTTGTCCTTTCTCCTGGTGGCAACCCCAGTGAGCTTCAGGGCATGTTTATAATAGTGATCCTCAACCACACCAGACCCTTCTTATAATGGATATCTTATAACGCCTGTACTATCCTAGTATAAAATTCATAGATATATAACCTTTCTATATAAGTTAAAAATAGAGATGCCCTTTATATAAAGAAGAAATATTTTACAGTAATTTCTTATTTTTTAAAAAAATGTGTTTCCACATGTAAATGTTTAGGCATATATTAGACAATCAAAAAGCCCCACAAATTTCCAAAATGTCCCATGGGGGGACTGCCATGACTAATGATAATAACTGGTTTATCCTCAAGTAAAGATTTTTTAAAAATAAACCAGAGTCCCTTGTGTGTCCCCACTACTCCCTAGGTTGCACATATTAATGAAAACATAAAAATAAATGCTAAACAAAGTGAAAGAAAGGACATCAGAACCAGAAAATCAGGTTGGAAAAAAACAAGATCCAGTGGGAAGAGGTTCACTTCAAGGAGCTGGCAGCAGGAAAATCTGACCAGGACGGGAGATCGTGAGTGTTCGCAGGCTGCCTGGGATGTCTACAAAACAATTTGCCATCAACCCAACACCACAAATCCAACCGTGTGTTCGCTGGCTCACAAAATATTAGCCATAAGGAAACTAGAGATTATTTAGTTCAACCTCTTTATCAGTGAGAAAATGCAGCCCCAGTCAGGAAAGTGAGGAGCCCCTGTTTCCTGTCCATCAGATCTCGTCTTGGCAGCAAGGTTAAATAAATCCATCTGAACCAGGGAAATTGCGTATAATTATTGAAGTTTTGTTTGTGTTTTTAAATAGTGTTACCCTTATTATCTAAAAGATGATAATTTCACACCAGCAAAACACTAAATACAAAAAGATGCTTGAGCATATATAAACTTCTAATAAATAAGATCATTTCAATAATGTTAGCAGAATTAGCCATATAGGGAAATTCCATTAAATGAAAAGCAGGGCATCAACTACAACAAAAGACTCTACCTATTGGCTTTAGAAGGTATAATGACTTTTGTTGAACAAACTATGAATATCAATGGAAATATATTTTCTCCTGCCATTTACTTTCCCCCCAACTTCCTATATCCCTTTTATGCTATATCAGACATATTTTAGTCTCATAATATGATATAAGTAATGAATGGGCCTTATAAAAGATATTAGCTTTTCAACACTGTGACCAAACAACTTGGAGGAGGAAATGTGTATTTGGGCCTATAGTTTCAGAGGTTTCAGTCCACGGTTGACCGGCTCCATTGCTCTGGGCCTGAGACGAGGCAGGACATCATGGCAGGAGGGTGTGGTGGAGGAAAGCTGCTCAGTTCATGGAAGCCAGGAAGCAGGGGGAAGGGGACAAGATAAAATTCCCAAAAGTACACCCCAGTGACCTTCCTCCAGCCATGCCCCACCTGCCTACAGGTTTCCCCTCCTCCTAGTAGACCATTCAAATTATTAATCCAACAAATGCATTATTCCACTAGTGAGGTCACAGTCCTCATGATCCAGTCGCTTCCCCAAAACCCCACCTCTGCATTAGGGTCATTCTGGTCTAAGTCATAACAATGGCATTATTAGTACTGCTTACCATGTGTCAGGTATGGTGCTCATAACACCGTTTACTTGCAGAAGTGCTCTAGCCTGTCTGTACATTACAATCATCTGGGAATTACCTAGAAATAAAGTCAGCAGCCTGCAGCCAAGGGTTGAGAAACACTGCTATCCATCATCTCATTAGAGATAGGCACTATGATAATACTCGTATTTCAAATAAGGTAGCTCAGATACTGACAGTCTAGCCAACTGGCCAAAGGCTAAGTGGCCAAGTTGCAGTATAAACCCAGAGAGTCTGAGTAGCCATCACACTGTTTGTTCAATAGATACTGCTATTTGTCATCATGATGACTGATGTATGAAAACAGAGCCTAGATTGAATAGCCAATTGTTCAATTAACTCTATTTTTATATAGTGAAAATTACTTCCCAGATCAAAAGAAGGATTTTAAACCTGTTTTAAAAACAATTTCCATTTTTCTCCTCCAAATAGCACTGCAGAGTAAACATGTATCTTAGTATTTTTTCATTTAATTTTTTAAGCTGAGGTAATATAACACAAAACATAAAATACAACATTTTAATCTTTTTAAAGTGTATAGTGCAGGGATTTTAGAATATTTACTATGCTGTGCAACCATCGTATCTAATTCCAGAACATTTTCCTCACCCAGAAAAAAATGCCATACCAATTAAGTAGGCACTGTCCATTTCTCCCTTCCTCTCAACTTCTGGCAACTAATAATCTATATTTTGTCTCCATGATTGCCTATGTGGGACATTTTATATGAATGGACATTTTATATGTGTCCTTTTGTGACTGGCTTTTTTCACTTACAACGTTTTCAAGGTTCATCCATGTTATATTAGCCTGTATCAGTGTTCCATGACTGTTTATGGCTGCATAGTCTCCCACTGTTTGAATATACTACAGTTTGTTTTTGCATTTATCAGTCAATGGACATTGGGATTCTTCCACTTTGAGGCTCTCATGAATAATGGTAACTATGAACATTGATGGTACAAGTTTTTATTTGAACAAAATGATGTTTCAATAACAACTTCTCCCTTTTTCTTCTCCTTTTTTTTTTTTTTGGCAATGGGGATTGAACCCAGGGACATTCTATCTCTGAGCTACACCCCCAGCCCCCACCCCTTTTTTTTGAAACAGAGTTTCACTAAGTTGCTGAAGCTGACCTTGAACCTGCAATCCTCCTGTCTTGGCCTCCCAAGTACTGGGATTACAAGCAAGTGCCACCGTGCCCATCTTAATAATAACTTTTCTAGTCCATGCTTCAATCAATATTCATTCCAACCAGGTTTAGCATTTAGTATTAAACTATTTTACCAAGTCATTAAATTCAATTTGTAGATTTACCTCTAGTATTCTGACTTAAACCATAGTCTATTTAACTAAAGAGAATGATGTTCGACCCAAACCATTTTTGGACTTCTATTCTTAGTTTCTTTCACAACTACTTCCTCGACTTCCCTTCAGCTATTGATTCTGTGTGTCCTTGAGTAGGTCACTTCTTTCCTTTCATTCATCCATTTATTTATTTAATCAATAATTGTTAACAACATTTCAGGATTCTCAATGATGGAAATATAGCATGTACAACATAGGCACAGGTTCTGAACTTGTGGAATTTATACTCTAATGGGAGACAGACACTGAACACTTAATTATGTACATAGTTATCTAGTTATAACAAAAATAAGAGTTTTGCCCACAGTATGGGTCACTACCATATAATAATATTGTCCAAAAATATGTCCTTCAACAAGCCTGAAAACCTACTGTAAAAATTCATGGTTTTGAATCTTAAAAGGTATTTGTTTTCAAGAATATCTACTAAAATCGAGAAAACTTGTATAGATATCTGCTGTTCACAGATCTCATTTGAGGAAAGCTAAATGGGAATGGTGTGGTGAAAGAGCTCTTTCAAATAGTGGTCTATGCAACCAGAAATATGTGTATGCATGATTTTTTAATTGATAAAGTGATTATGTACATTTTCACAGACCCAAGTAGACTGAAATACCATCCAGAATTTGACTACATCACTAGAAATTTTGAGTTAGCTCTGAGGTTCCTATATATCAAAATCCTAGAGGGTGTCAGGCTTCCTGGTGGGCCCATTTCAGACTGCCCCTCAGGAAACTGAGCCACACTGCTAGGCAGATGGTTGACGCTCCCCATCCCCCATTAACTTTCATGCTCCAAGGGTAGCTGTGGAGAGCAAGCATGAGCAACAGGACCTGTGAATCTGCCCTGAACTGTGACTTCATTTGCATTTTTAAAAAGCTATGCAAACTTTTTTTTAATCTGTGAGTTTTAGGCTTAGGGCGGTTCTGCAACGGGACACTATGCACCCCAGCACCACCTGCTTAACCCACGCATTCTGATGTAAATCTACAAGCTCACACCTCCAGAAATAAATGCACAGTGCTCTATTTTTTCTTTTTAGTTTCAAGTTTGTCCAATAGTATGGTTCATCCATTCGAATACGTACAGAATTGCAAAAGCTTTGATTTCTTAGAGCTCTTTTAAAAAATAGGTCTCCTTTTAAGTATAGGCCAGACCCACGTCTACTCTAAGGAACATAAGGCTCTACAGTTGCCCTGAGTTTCCACACATCCCGTAAACTGTCAGTGGTTAAAGATGTGAACCTAAAGAATATTGAAAGTTTGATCACTTCTTGGTTCGTGTCATGCAGGATTCATGAAGGCTCTCTGACCATACTCTCCTGATTCTCTCTCTCCTTGACAGGTGCAGGGAAACCTGCCTTCTCTTCAGTCTTTTTCCTATTTATTACATGTGTTCCATGATCAGCAAGTGGACCCCAGTCCTTCCAAGTATAAATTTCTAAATTTTCTTATGCAGACCTTCACAATTACTGTGTGTGAGATAATATAGCAATTTTCCCCCTAAAAACATCAGGGTGATATTTGCCCCTCTCGCATCTGGGACTTCCCACTATCGTAACACAGACATCAGTTTAGAGACATGGAGGACTGAGGTTGAATTCCAGCTTCTCCATTTATTAGTTTAGTGACATTGGGAAAATGATTTTTATCTGAATTAAGTCTCAGATTTCCTACCTTAAAAGAGGGTTTTAATTTCTATTTTATTGGATTATTGGGAAGATAAGAGCACTTTTCACCCTTAGGAAATGTTTGTTGCAAATGCTTAAGGTTAATTCCTTCAGCCTTTATCAACTAGCACTTTTAGGGGATCATTAATTATCAGTTACTTTGTATATATGTCTGGGGTTGGAAGGAAAGAGTGCAGTTATAGAAACGTGTAATTTATTGGTCTTCCGGAATACATTCCCCCTTTCTAATACCACCCCAATTCCCTTTTGTAGAAATGCTTGTTTGGTACATGGTGTATTGTGGGTTGGTAAATGCAGGTGTCCATCTCCCACTTAGAATCAAAAGAGTCCCAATCCTGCCTACCCCATCCCAGGCAGCCAGAGACTGGGCCAGCAACTTGCAACATGACCAAGCAGATGATCCGTAGGTGAATGTGTATTCTGTTTATGGATTAAAGAGATGATTGAACGTACCTATCCCTCATGGTAACAAAATTCTTGCCTCCTGCAACTGAAGTTATAGGCCTCCCCATTTATATCCAAAGGAAGATTATAGAATCCACAAGCAACAACAACAAAAGTCCTTTCATTTAAGACTACCTGAAGCTATCTCTGAAACAATCGTTGTGGCAAGAGGGGCAGGATTGTCACCATTGGTTTAGATTAATCAGAGCCCTTCTCTGAAGCTTGCAGGAAGAGGGGGGTACACTCCACCTCCTCACAAGACTATTCATAATGGTGAAGAGATAGAATAATCATTGAAGAACTCTCCCAGCGTCTACTAATGTATACCTATGGCTAGCCAATGTGGATAAAGACAGTCCTGCTCCTACACACTTTAAAGTGCTTGTGCCTAGCTTAAATACTGTCACTCCTCCCCCAGAAGAAGACGATCCAAAGTCTAATCACTGCATTCGGTTTCCAGATGATGTGTTTCCCAATGATGTGTCACCTATCCCATCACTCCAGATGTGGCTCCAAAGTGGGTTGAATGGTGAGTTGTGCATCTTCAACACATGCAATATAGTGGTGGAGGAGAAAAATAATAGCAATAAAACTCATCTGTGAGGGAAAAATATATAGGAAAACAAAATAATCGGTCACTAGCTCATAGCACATGCTTAATCCTGCAAAGACTCCCTGCTTGGGAAGTGAAGTGAGTACCTAGGTCACCTAACCCTGATGCCCGGATCTGCTAAGAGGTGTTCTCTTGACCCTTATCTTCCCAGGTCACAGTGAAGATAGACATAGGGGAGAGCATTCATTTAAGAAGCTCTATCATTTCAGTATCTCTTTCTCTCTCTCTCTCTCTCTCTCTCTTTCTTTCTTTTTTTCTTTCTTTATTTCTTCTTTCTTTATGTTGCTGGGGATCAAATCCAGGGCCTCATACCTCCTAAGCAAGCACTCTATCACTGAGCTATACCCCCAGCCCAGTAGCTTATTTTTTATGGGTTCCATTTTGGGGACCCAAGAAAGACCTAAAAACATTCACCAGCTATTACTAACCAGGTTTGAGATTTCTTTGACAATGTGGTTTTCTTTAAAACAGTAGGTTTATGTCTTTTTGCTCCCAGTCAATTTTATGGATCTGTGGCTAAAGCCAGAGGTCCTACTTCAAGTCTGGGAAGCCTGTCTTTTGTTAAAAGCCCTATCTGTTCTGCCAATTTCCCTAGGCTAGATTGTAATGGCACAAGCCACTACATAATTAGACTGACCATTAAAGAACCTAAAACATACAGATAATGGAGATCAGAGGGCCAAGGGCCACACTTAACCATTTTACCTATGGTCAGCTCTACTCATTGCTTTTATTTCTTTACACTGATACACAATGGCCTGAAGTACATGGAAAATGAGTGGGGTGGGAGCCTAGACTAAAGGGAAAGGTGAAGTTGAGACTATCTCCCTCTATCAACCAGATCGCAGACACACCTTGGTCATTGTGGTTTATTTGTCTAGCACGTACATGGGTATTTGGAGAATGCCTTCCAAAAGAATGTGGTCAAATTAAGAATAGAAGAACAGGTAGTTAATGAAAACGACTGTAGTTCATACACTCACAAATCTATATGGCAAAAATATTCAAGCATCTTCCAATCCTTGAAAAAAATTGCTCTTACAGTCTCCCCAAGAAAAAGTAAGTTTTCTGTACTTCCAGTGTGCTCTCCTGAAGTCTCTAGAGGAACCTCAGGAAGCCAGGCATGGATGTTTTTAGAAGGTTATTAATATCTGGTGCTTGGGATGGGTAAGCAATGGGTCAGTGATCATTTGAGGCACTGGGTATTCTAAATGTTAATATTACTTGGGAAGATTACTTTGTGTAGGTCATAGAAAAGAGAACAAATCACAGTCTCCTTTCTGGAGACAGGAGGGTAAGAGAAGTGAGGTCTTGTATATCTGTAATTAATGGAGTTTACAAATGGCTCAATCTGCTTTCCACCTGAGTCCAGGGCTTGGAGAGCAGAGTGATAAATAGTGGAGAGGACAATTTTAGCCAAAGGTAACTCGTAGTGCAATACAGAGTCCTATTATTACTTTTTTTAATCTGCGAAGCATTTAACATGTATCTGGCTTTAAGTGCTATTTCTGAGTAGATAGAGGAAGGAGAGCCTGGGCAATGAGCATATCCATTACTTTCTTATCACAGGAGCTCTAGGCATCCATTGCCTAGTGATGAAGTGCCTCTGCCATGATTAAGACTGCAGAATTATTAAACCTCCTTGAGCCACAAAGATGATTTAGAAATGAGCCTACGGAGAGTCATCTAACTGGGCGCTCCACAGAGGAGGTGTGGTCCCACCCCACACACACATGGCCAGCCATGGCCCATTGGACCGAGTACCACTTCCCCATTGAACAGATGCTCTCTCTTTCTCGCAGATTTGCTTCCCAACATGCTTTCCTTATATTTTTAACTATTTCTCGCTTTTCATGGAAGACACACACATACAGTTTAAAGACACATTAAAAAAACAATCATTATGACCATTTTTCCAGTATTTTCTACTTCATTACCAAATAATGTGTTTATACTTCTTCCTTCTCATTTTTCCATTTTAGACATGATCTGCTCACTTCCTACTGTCTCTTGCCACCTCCTGCCTCCCCGTGTGCCTCTCCGCCTTCCTACACTCTCATCAGTGTGCTGTACCAAGAGATGCCCAACGTTTGTGGGAGCAGGGGCCACTTGGAACTGGATAGATGCTGAGACTGGAAGTCCCAGAAGAGGACAGGCTGAGTTTGACGTGTCTTTCAAGTACTCAAGTGGAGATTGTCCTTGTCAATTTCATTGTCACTTTGATATGTGGGTCTAGACCTCAGATGCATTTGGGCCATAGATAGAAACTAGCGGAACATAGTCGGGCGTGGTGGCACACGCTTGTAATCCCAGTACTTTGGGAGGCAGAGACCGGAGGATCCGGGTTCGCGGCCAGCCTCAGCTCGCTCTCTCTCTCTCTCTCTCTCTCTACCTAGTGAGGCCCTCCGCAACTTCATGAGACCCGGTTTCAAAATAAAGTATAAAAAAATAGGGCCGGGGTGTAGCGCAGAGGTAGAACATCCCTGGGTTCAATCCCCGGTACCACACACAAAAAAAAAAGAAACTAGCGGAACATGATATAATGGGCAAAAAAGAGATTGGGTAACCCAATATGTCTGTAGGCATAAGAAATATTGGCAGCAGAAAGAATTCCCCGGCACTCTCTGGTTAAAATGCAGATTTCTGGGACCATCTCATGGGACCATCTCAGAACTCCAGAATCAAATACGGTGGAAGTAGACCCAAGGAATCTTTATTTTTTAGCAGCGGCCCACAAGGGACTTCTCAAATGCTCTTTATCCACGGTCCATTGGCCAAGGGACAGAAATGGACCCTGAGGAGCTCCAACATTTGCCGCCTCAGGAGGAGAAGATGAACCTGCAGTGGCCACAGATGGCCTTCATTCTCCTCACTTATTTCTCTTTTAAAAAGTAAAACTGAAGCCGAGCATGGTGACACACACCTGTAATCCCAGTACTTGGGAGGCTGAGTCAGGAGGATCACAGGCTTGAGGCTAGCCTTAGCAACTTAGCAAGGCCCCCAGCAATTCAGTGAGATCCTATTTCAAAATAAAAAAAAGGGCTTGGGGTGTAGCTCCGAAGTAGAACACCACTGAGTTCAATCCCCAGTACCCCCGCCACAAACACACATGCACGCACACATGCACATGCACACCCACAGACACAAAGTAAAACTCAGATTTCTCCTTAGAGCTGATTACCTGTCAAGATTAATCTCGCAATTCACATACAAATTAAAACTCAGCGTCCCCAAGGTCCACATGCAAGTGGCTGCAACTCAGCTAACCTGTGCCGGTCACCTCAGCTCAGACCCTTGTCGTTTGTCTCACACGCTGCCTTCCCTCCCTCTCTCTCCTGGGCACTGACCTTTTGACTCATCCCTTTTCCTAGAAAGACAGCATTTCAAGTGAGCAAAATGTCACATTACCTTTGCTGAACAGGACATTTCAAATAAAATATTAGCAATAACAATTACCTCTAAGCCACTAATCCCTCTGAAGCTACTTTAAACCACCAAAGGATTTAAGGCAATTCCCTGAAAATATCTCTGGCTTAATAGATTATGGTGCTGGGCGATGAAATATATTGGCTCATGTGGCCTTAACTTGCATTATGTGGCATTTTCAACTATAAAAGAAAGTCACAATGCAAACTGCTTCAACTATTATTTAATGTAAAAAATCAGATTGTGGAAATATAAATAATCATAATCATAATCTTGCAGCACACATCACACTATGGGCAAGGATATTTCCATGGCTGGAGTATTATTGGCAAAAGAAGCCACTAGGAAACACAATAACTATTCAAATATTAATTTTCCCAGGCAGGTTGACAGTTTGCTGTAGCCCAAATGTATAAGTAATATCTGAAAGAATATTTTCCCTAGCCATGCTTCAGGGACAGGATTAGAACGAGGCATTATTGCAAATGATGTACTTTCTGAAATAAATGTGGCATGTGAGACCCTCCTGATAGAGTGACTTTTGTGTATTCATGTTTTTATTCATGCACAAATATGTATTGCGTGCCCACTATTACCAGGAGCTATGCTGGAAGCTGGGAATCAAAAGAGAAACAACAAACATGCCTGATGCCCAGAAGTTCTAGAAGGGGGCAGATGAGTGAGCAGAAAATATCAGATGAAAAGTCAAGAACAGGGGCATAAGGCCGCATAGAAGGGAGGTCAGGAGGGGCTTCCCAGAGAAGATGAAATCCAGACCAGGGCTTCTCAGCTGCAGCACCATTGATATTTGGGGATAAATCCTTGTGGCCAGGGTGTTTGATGTGAGGACACTGTAGAATATTTAGCAGCATCCCTGGCCTCTACCCACTAAATGCCAGTAGTACCTCCACCAGTTATAACCACCCAAAATGCCCCCCAAGTGCTAAATGCCCTCTGTAGGGCAACATCTGCCCCAGTTGAGAGCCAAGACTAGAGAGGGAATTCGAGTTACCTAGGGAAACCCATGATGGACAGATGGGTGAGTGTAACAGAACATACACAAAACCCAGAAACAAAGAGGACACGGTTAGGCCGTAGACCTTGAAGAAGCTCGCCAGGGCTCTGCTGGCTCCTGCGAGGGCAAAGCAGGACAAGTGAAGCGGGAAGGGTGGGAGGCCCGTCCTGCTGCGGAGTCTGAGTTCATCCCAATGGCAGTGGGTGACATTGGAGAGTTCTCGGTGATTGGGGTTAAGGACAGTTTGATGGGTTGTCAGAGGCAGAGGAGGGAGAAGTCAAGCAGGATGCTCCAGTTTTTACTCGGTCATACTGAAGACAAGGTGCTATGGACTGAGACGACTATCCTGTGGGACGGGTAGAGAAGAAATTGATGAGCTCAGTTTGGCTCTGCTGGCTTTGAGTGTCTGCGGCCATCCAGGTGGAGATTGCCAGACACGCAGGATTGTTGCTTCGTGGAAAAGTGTGCTAGGAGACTGAGCGTCTAAAAATCAACTATGAAACTGCCCAAGGAGAGTGTGTGCAGAGTGAGACACAACCCTGAGAAGTATCAACATTTTAAGGATGTTCAGTCCTGACACACAGCTTCTCAGAACCAAAACAGCCTGGGACCTTGGTATAAAGTTGGTCAAGTGTGTGCACAGACCCTATGTGCAGCTGAAATCCCACTCAACATATTCCAATCTGTAACAGTCAATGGGCGCTGTTATTTTTGTATTCAGGGCAGCCTAAGTAAATGGTATAGTAATAATTAGAGAAGTTTAGAAAGGGGGATGTGGATTTGGGCTTGCAAAGCCTTTCTAAACTCCTCTTGTTTGGTTATTTTCAGTGTTATTTAAGAATAGTAATAATAATTCACACTGATGGTAACTTGATTCAGCATAAACATCCTAAACACACACTTTATTCACCTTATACAGATAATTGCTAGAGGAAACTCCACCGGGGGGGGTGATATTTAATGGTTTGACACTGTTATTTCAGGATTTTTCTCTCACATTTTATTGTTTCTAAAAATAATTGGGTGTAAAAAATAAAATATTATTAAATAAAGAGAAAGTTGAAATATATAGATCTTATTAAATAAAATTTGAAAAATTAACACTTCAATGTATTAAAATGGGCAAGGGACATGAACAGAGAAGAAGAAGTCAATTAGGTAACAAAACAATAAGAAAACGTTTAACTTTACTAGAAATTAAAACCTGAAACTAAAGCAAAAGTCTATTTGTTGTGCATTAGGAGACTGTGTCTACCTGGGAGCTGTTTAAGTGTGACCATGGTCACTGCTGTCATGGGCTGGGCAGCAGGAGGACTTCAAAACTACTGGAAACAGCCTCAGAGGTAACAAGGCAGAGCTGGGTTTCAACCCAGCCAGTCTGACCCCAAAGTCCACACTCACAACTACAGTAGCATAGAAAGATTTTCAAGATAGTTTTGAGCCTCACGTGGTGGCACATGCTTGTAATCCCAGTACTTGGGAGGCTGAGACAGGAGGATCACAGGTTTGCGGCCAGCCTCAGCTACTTAGTGAGGCCTCCGCAACTTAGTGAGACCCTGTTTCAAAATAAAGAATAAAAAATAGGGCTGGGGGTGTAGCTCGGAGGTAGAATAACCCTGGGTTCAATCCC
>PVJS01019807.1:0-33317 GCA_004027185.1 Glis glis
AGAGGAGGAGAAGGAGGAGGAGGAGGAGGAGGAGGAGGCGGAGGAAAGAAGTTGTTTGTTTGTGGTTCTCTGATGTTCTATGTCACACAACAAGGTAAATATAATTAACAATCACATGCCTTGTGTATCTGAAAATAGTTTGAAGAGAACAACTTGAATGTACTCACCATAAAGAAATGATGACCCAGCAATACCACTTCTAGGCGTCTACCCAAAAGAACTGAAACCAAACTACCAGACTAATGCATGTGTATCTATGTTTATAGCAGCACAATTCACAATTGGCAAACTTTGGAACCAGCCAAGGTGTCCATCAAACAGATGAATGGATTACAAGACTATGGGATATGTACACAATGGAATTTTACACAGCCATAAAGAAGAACAAAATTACATCATTTGCAGGGAAATGGAGGGAACTGGAGAACATTATGCTAAGTGAGATTAGTCAGTCACAAAGAGTGAAAAGTCAGGTGTTCTCCCTGATATGTGGAAGCTAGGGAGAATGGGACTTAGAAGGGACTCCAGACAAAGAAGGAGAAAACTGTAGATGAGCAAAGAAGGTGACCTAATTGAGGGAGCTGGGATGGGGGAAGAGGGAAATACACTAATGCACATGATGTATATACACAAACTTATCAGAGTCAATCACTTTGCTGAGCAGGAGAAGGAGGGAAGGGGGAGGGAATAGGGTGGGAATTGAGGGAGGGCTAAATGAGCGATGTATGCATGCATGCTTCTGCTATTCTGACACTTATCAAAATGTATGATTATAAAAAAAGAAATGATGCAAGTTTAAGGTGTTGTGACATGAAAATTACTGGGACCACTACCCAAGGTACACATGACTTAAAACATCATGTTCAAATATTATGGGTCATTCAGAAAATTTTAAATAAAAATTTAAATGTCTAATGATATAAAATTTTATAGTGTGGGAAAATTACTGTAATGTGATATTCAGTAAAAAATGCAGAATATATGTCACATTATACTATGTGAAGAAATTTTCTAAAATTAAAAATATAGAAATACCTCAGATATTAACAGTGTCAGTTTCAGAATAGTGGGATTGTTTGTGCCTTTTTCTCTTTGTTTTTACATTTCTGTAATTTCCTGATATACCACCTTTCAATTAAGGGAAAAAAGAAGTGAACCCTCTAACAATATTATGGAACCTAGAGGAGAGAGGACGAAGATCAAATATGTAAATAATACCAGCTCATAAATCTGAAGACTGAAAAAACAGAGCAGAAATGGTAATCCAGGGTAAAATTAAATAATACATTTAAGAAACTGAAAAGTAGAAGGCAAATGGTTGAATCGTGCCCCAAGTAAAACTTTAGATTCCATTGTCAAAACAAATTCTGATGAAATTCTTCCAATTCTAAGAAGAATTTATCATGTTAAATGCTTTGGACTTTTATTCCCCTGTATTGTCACGCTTGTTTTTTTCTTTTTGTTTGAATTTATCTATTTAAAAACTTGCCTCTCATTTCTATATTGAAGAGGTTCTCCCAAATTTATTGCTACAAAGACTTAAACTTTGTTCATATATACTATAGTTCATATATACTGTAGCTTATTTTTTAATTGGTCCTTTTCTTATACTGAGGATTTTAATTCACTTAAATTTATTTAGTTATAGCCTGGTGTAGTGGCGCACGCTTATAATCCCAGTACTTGGGAGGCTGAGACAGGAGAATCGAAGGTTTGCAGCCAGCCTCAGCAACTTTGTGAGGCCCTGTGCAACATAGTGATACCCTGTTTCAAAATGAAAAATAATAATAAAAAATAAAAAATAATACCAAAAAAATTATTTGTTTGTGATATAAATTTGTCTCTTTCATTTCTTAACCTCTATTCTCTCCCTATGAAACTTCTAAGAGATAACACTTGGTGGGAATTCTAGATTCCTACCCATGATTTTATATTTTTACTTACCTTTTCCTTTTACTCTAGAATCTGAGGCAATCCCTTATTATCCTCTAGAGTACTATATTTTGTCAGATATATTCACTTTACTAATCAAAAAAAAATTTTTTGTACTAGAGATTGAACCCAGGGACATTCTACCTCTGAGCTACATCCCCAGCCCTTTTTACTTTTTATTTTGGAACAAGTTCTCCCTCAGTTCCTGAGGCTGTCCTCAAACCAGCAATCTGCTTGATTCAGCCTCCCAAGTACTGAGATCACACAGTATGCACTACCACACCCAGCCATATATTGATTTTTTTAAATAAATAATATATTCAATTTCCAAGACCAATCCTGTTCTCTGATTCATCCTTTTTAATGGCATCCTCTTCATTTTATGGAAGTATAGTCCTCTCACATACCTTTGCTTTTCTCTGAGGCAGGGTTAAATCGCCACATCCCAACCTTCCCTGAAAGACTAAAAATACAACGTGCTTCCTTCTGCCAGCCTGCAGCACAGCCCTCAGATGCACCACTGAAAGTTGCTTCTGCCAAGCATATGCAGGGCTCTGGGTTTGCTCACTAGCACCACTGGGGGAAACAACATTGCTTCTGGCTGTCACTTTAACATCAGAAGTTGGATTTGCAACACCCCCTCCTGCAGTACTTACCACACACAGGACACCCAATTAACAATCCCAAACCTTCCTACAGGTTAAATGGTGGCATAGCATATTCTGGGTAAGACTTAAGCTTGTGTTAGAGATTCAGACCTGCAAATGAAAAATGCTATTCCAACCTCAGGTGTTCCTGGGGGTCTTCTGTTGCCCACAGCTCAGCCTGACAGTATGCGGCTGGGGCCTACACCTCATTCATCATTGTGCTCCCAGTGCAATCAACTGAGAGCACTAAGCTTGGGGTGCTCTGAGACGGGCCCCTCCCTCAGGATTTTATGGAAGATCTTAAAGTTAAACCACTTGCCCACCATGCTGGCTCTTGGAAGCAAAGTGTCGGTGCCGCCTCATTAGTAAGTAAACTAATCCGGACCTTGGCACTCTGCGGGACTCTTGGCTCCCGTCATCCAAATGGACTCAAGATGGCGAGTCTGAGGCACAAGTGCCAAAGAACTGATTAGTTCCCATATTACCCGTAGCCAAGGCTTCCACACAATTCTCAGGGACATAGGATTGCTTCCTGAGGACATGGAGAAATCCTGTAGAAAGAAAAGAAAAAGGAACTTAGCTCTGCCTAGGCATGGTAGCATTTGTTTGCCGACTTTTTTGATAAGGAAATGTGCAGAGCGGTGTGAACGCTGCTGGCCAGGGGCCAGGGAACACCACAGAAACTTGGAATAAAGCCCAGAGATTGCATCCAAAGGGGCGGGCTGTGCAAAGGACAAGCTTAGCAGCCTGCTCAAGGGCCCGGAGCTGTCATTTTGGGGGCAAGGAGGTCTTAAGGATCCATAGAAAGCTTTCCGAAGATGAACTCCTAAATTCTAGTTGGAGGTTTGTATGTATGTGCATTTTCCAAAGAGAATTCCATCTCTCTCATCAGATCCTCAAAGTGATACAGGATGATACCAGAGCCAAGAAGAACCGGAATTCAAAGCATTGGAGAAGTAGAACAAGAAGTAGAAGTCCACTTCACACACCAGACTGTTCTGAGCAAGTTCATTGCGTGTTACAGAATAACTGGCCCTCTGTAGTTTGAAAGGACTCACAATTCTTCAGCCATGCCCACCAGATCCATTGAAATGTTTGCCCCAAGTTGGCGAGTTTAGAATTTATCCTTCTGGCAAATTGAGCTATTTTTCCTCTAATTTCTCTCTTTTTTTATTATATCTGTGTGTGCTGCTGTACCATCTCTGATGGGAGAAGACCTTCAAGTTTAGTACTCCAGCCACCCTTCACTTTCTATGAGGCCCTTCCATGCCATCTACATTGCTCAGTAGCGAAGGGCCCAAGTGACTCGAGGGAGCAGAGCAGAAGGACTTCATCTCCCTGCTCCACCATGTAGTGGCCCCACCTTGCATCTCAAAAGAATGCCACCCTGGTCACAGCCAAATTCCCAAATAACCAGCTACCTAAACTTACCTGATTATGTGGAAATTGCCTATTCCTCTACTTAACTTCTTTTCTCCTTGTGCACATTAGATTTTTTAGTGTAATCACTGATGGTTTCTTTCCAGATTTCCAATCTTAATCTCCTTGATTTCATGTTTGACATACACCTTAGTTTAGTATGAGACTTACTTACAGCGTGACTCTTGTATACCAGAGAAACTTTCTACAACTAAGCATTGCGTAATTCAAACTCCTGGATCACTGGGAAATTTGCATCTAATAACCATGAGGGTAGGTTCACAAACAAAGAACACAAAGCAGATTGAATACATCCTAAGAGATATGCATGTTAATGCTCTCGGAGAGTAACTAAGCCCAGTGGGTTTACCAGTTGGTGAGTGCAAAGCCCACAAGCATAGTCAGGAGATAAAAGAGTGAAGTAAGTCAAGAAAGCACTAGAGGTAATTCTCAAAGCAGTGTCTCTCCCCTGACAAAGTAAGCAAGGAGCTTTGATTAGGGAAATGTATGCATACAGGAAAGACTCATCACATGAAGAGGTAGACTCATTCCTCAACATGCTCATTCCTCAGAATGATCATGCTTCTTCATATATCACATATTCAGAAACGGGAACACCTCCTGAGAAGAAAATTTTGTATTATAATGAGCAGTTTACTCTTGGTCACCTCAAAAGAGTGAGTCAGAGTGATTCAGGGATTTTGACTGCTTCCTTGCAAGTGTCTATAGAAGGACATTATCTGAAACAAAAATCAACTTTGGAGAAATTTTAACAGTCATTTAAAAGAGCACTCCCCCACACACACACCCACAAGCACGCATAGGTGATTTCTCTAAATGTACCTGTCTAGTAGCTAGCAACAGTTCTGAGAGGGAAGAAGTAACACCCAGGGTGATATTGCAAAATAGATATTTGGTCTTCATCCTCCTTCCTGCCACATAGCTCCTGACACCCTTGCAATCCCCAGCGAGAAGATGGTTTAGAAAGCTTCAGGACAATAGCTATTTGCTCAGAAGGACCACAGCAGGATTAGAGGGTTAGAACTTTCAGCCCAGGCTCCTACTTCCAGGCAGAGGGGAGGGCCTGAAGGCTGAGCTGATCACCAATGGCCAATGATGTAATCAATTATGGCTACATAGTGGAATCTCCGAGATTTCTAAATAGCTGAACATGTGGAGGCAAAGGAGAGATTAAAGCTCCAAGAGCCTCTCATGCTTCACCCTCCACATCTCTTCTTCCATCTGGCTAGTGTCCATCTGTACCTTTTGTAATGGTCTTTATAATAAATGGGTAAAAGTAAGTTACAGTTAGCCCTCTGTGTCCACAGCCTCCGTATCCTCTGAGTCAACCAACCACACATCAAAAATATTTGGAAAAAAAAATGCATCTGAGCCAGCTGTGGTGGTGTACACTTGTAATCCCAGTACTCGGGAGACTGAGACAAGAGGATTGCAGGTTCATGGCCAGACTCAGCAACTTAGTGAGGCCCTATATCAAAACAAAAAAAATAAAATAGGACTGGGGGGGGATAGCTTGGAGGTAGAACACCCCTGGGTTCAATCCCCAGTACCAAAAGAAAGAAAGAAAATGAAAAAACTTGCATTTGAATAGAGTTGAACAGACTTTTTTTGTCATCATTTCCTAAACAATATAATATAACAACTATTTACATAGCACATACATTGTACTAGGTACTATAAGTAATCTAGAGATGATTTAAAGTTTGGTGGGAAGATTCGCACAGGTTACATGCAAATAGTATACCACTTTATATGAGGGATTTGAGCAGCTGCCAATTTTGATATCTACAGAGGGTCCTAGAACCAATCCCCTGTGGATACCAAGGAATGACTCTACAGCATTCTCTGAGTTCTGTGAGCCTCTTCAGCAAATTAATCTAAATCAAAGAGCAGTCCTGGGAACCCCAATTGATAGCCATCAGTCAGAAGCACAGGGGATGACATTACTTGTGACTGGTGTCAGGAGCAGGAGAACAGCCTTGGAGACAGAGCCTTTAACCTATAAGATTGATACTACCATAGTGTCAGAACTGAATGTAATTGGAAGGCGCCCAAGTGGAGAATCGTGTGGTGTTTATGGAGAAGTATCTCCACATATCTCATGTCAAACGTGTTGTGTGAGGCGGTGCAAATAGACAGTAGAGAGAAAACATACTTTGGTTTATATCCACTTCAACACAATTAGGAAAGCCTTCCTGGAAGAGATGTTAGATCCCAGCCTTGAAAAATGGCAGGCAATCTCAGATAATGGCCTTAGGCTAGACTGTGGCCATCTTATGGAGATTCTGGTGTGGACGAATTTAATACATTCATTTGACTACTTAACTTATGACTGATTTAAAATATCAGTAGTGAGTGTACTCTTCAGCGTTCTCTTTGCTTAATCCTTCATGAGCACAGCTCACAGAGGAGCAATCAAATGAAGTCTTCCAAGCATGCAGCTTTCTCACAGAACCCACATGTGGCCTTTCCAGTGGTTTTCACAGCAGGGTCGGGGGTGTTGTCAGGAATTAAAGAGACAAACAGGACACAGCTTGACAGCAAGGCACAGGCTTTATTCAGGAGTAAAACCTGGAAGGGAACCATTGACCAGGGAAAGAACTCACAAGAGTCAGAAGCCCGCTTCCTTACAGACTTGGGGCTTTTTTTATGGGGAGTTAGGAAAAGAGGGAGAACAGAAGCAGTCCTGTATTCCTCTGACTGGTAGGCCTGACACCAGGCCAGAGTTGGTGAATTTATAGGCTGGGGGCAAGGGGATGGTTACGGGCATTTCTGCCGGCTTTCAGGCCATTTCTTGAGTCTCTTCGTTCTCAGACTCCTCTGACGAGACCTCACAGCCAGACCTCACAGTGCCCACCGTTGTAAATCTTTCTAAACTACATTAAGCTTACCCTCGTTTGTCCATATGCCCTAAATATGTGAACTTAATTCTTTCTTTTACAGAGGGGTCTGTTTGTCTGTCTATCCATTTCCTTTGGGTGTTATTCTTTACCTCCTATATGTTAAGGTAAGTGATGCCCAGATCAGCCCTCTACCCCGCATTCAGGTGTGGGCAAGCTAAGCCACTCCATTCCCTCCTGAGCCATCAAAGACCATCTCTGAGGATTCTCTCTCCCAACCAGACTCTGTCCTCCACTCTACACTCAACAGCCCTGCCTGTCAGCCTTTACCACAGACATCTGCAGATGCATCTCAAACTCAGTATTTTCAAGGCTCAACAGATTTTGCTTTCCCCCCAAACCTTTCTTCCTTTTTCTTGGGGATAGTTGGTTATTCAACCTGGAAATCTATATGTCTCAGGTGACCTTGCCATATCCCTGGGGGCCTCCCATCTAGTCTGGCACCCAATTCTATCTGTTATACCACCAGGGCACTGATGCATCCATTTCCGCCCCCGCTGTCAGTGTCAGAAACACATTTTGTGTCGTTCCTCACTGAAATTAATGTAAATAGCAGTCTCATAACGGATTCTTTGCCCGGGGTCATACTCCCTTCAAATCCATCTCCACCGGGTTGCCAGAAGACTCTTTCCAAAACATTATTTATACTGTGTCATTTTCCAACTTAAAACTGTCCACATGTCCTCCTCGTGCCCATCAGCATTGAAATTCAAGCAGATGATCAACACAGGCGTCAAGATCAGACACTCCATGCCCCAAATCCTCTACCCAGCTCAATGGAACGAGCCACATCTGGCCACCCAGGTGCCCCCGTGCCCCTTCGCTGCTTTTCCTGGCATTCCATGTCCCATCCACCATGGAAGATCTAGGTCAGGGCTTTCTCCTAAGGTTTTCTTTCCTATAGCATCCAATCTGTGCTGTTGTTATATGAAGTGATGACGTCTGTCTGTGTCCCTCTCTGCCCCCTCTCCCATTCCTCACTAGACTGTACACTCCACATCATAATCCCTGGAAACTCCCCCCTCCTCCCCTGGTGCCTCACAGGACAGATGTCCTGCTTGTCTGCGGCTAGCAGGCACATGGAAGGAGCGTGGCTTTATACCATTTCTTGACTCCCCACATGAAACATGATATACTGAAGGGTTGCCCCTCTCTAAGATCTCAGATTTTTCCATGGGATCCAGGTGGATTATCACGTTCTGTGAATGCAGGATAGCTGATGGAAGTGTGATTTCTGAGTAGTGGAAACACTGTCTTGTGTCAGCCAGGGACTCTTTGGGGTTGTTCCTGATAAAGCTGGAAGTAAACTCACTGACTACAATTCAACTTTACAATCTAGGGTTTTGCTAATTTGGAAAATATTCAATATCCATCCCTCCCCAAATTTACCTATACCTTGTTGAGTATTTAATATTGGCCAGATACTCTTTGAAGTACTTTTTTTCTAATAGCTTATTTAATCTTCACAACAACTACATGAGAAAAATACTATTGATATTCACCTCATATTATAGTGGAGACCACCAAAGACATTGAGTGAAATGAATTCTCCACAATGGCACAGAGGTGGAGAGGCAAGCTGGGCTGGGATTCAGGTAACCAGAGATGCACAGATGTTTGGACTTCTTAACCACTGCAACTAGGACATTTCTTCTGTCCTTTGTACAGGTCCATCAGTACCACTTCTTCTATTTTTATGGAATATTTAAATAAGTTTTTCTTTCATGTGCCTGGGATCAAATGGATGTGAATTCATTTTCCAAATACAATAGAATAAGCAATGTTTTAAAAACCCATGTATATACTAACAGTTGTTTGCTGTTTATTATATTATAAAGTCCTAGCCGTTTTACTGAAATTATCCCATCTAATTCCCACAACAAAGTCCTAGACTATCTTCTTTTCTCTCATATTTCAAATATCTTAGATCCTATTCTTCATTAGATAACTATGAGATGAAATTGCTAGATTCCTCTTTGCAAATGATAAAAAAAGTTCCCTAAAAATATCATCAAAGCTAGCTTGCATAATTTGTTTTAATAATAAGCCCTAGATATTTTTATTCAATTATAGATCAAATAATAGAGACATCTTTTAAAAATGGAGAAAATCTATCTTAAAGGATAGTAGGAAAAACCCCCTTCCCCGAGAACAAAAAAAGAAAGAAAAATAAGTGCATTTCAAAGAAAGTAAGTAATCAACTAGTGAAGACATGAAATTAATTCAGACCTCTAAAGCATGAAGGCTTTAGTAAACACCTGACAAATCTGTGAGATTGACGCAAAGATGTCAATTTTGAAAATAAAGCGATAAACAAATGACAGGTACTAATCAACTAATTAAGGGTTGGTGGAAAACTCCGGCTTCAAAATATGATCATCCTAATGAACCACAGCTCTTACATTTTCTCTGCTCCTAGGCATGGTAGGTTCCCCAAAGCATCCTTTCGCTGGGTTGTTTTGCCCTGGTCAGACAGGACAAGTAGACACAGGGGTCTACTTGTCCTGTCTGAAAAGCTCATCTAACCCCATTGGATTAGAGAAACTGGGGCCCAGAGGGACATGAGCTCCTGAAGGCCCTGTGACAAACTCCAAGACAGACCCAAGACACAAATCCTGTCTCCTCATTTGAGGAATCTCCAGCCACTCTTCAGAAGAGCTGAGCGCAGCTGACCTGAGAGTTTCTTGAGGATCCAGAGCTGGGCCGGTGCCAATGGCTTTCTATTCCTTGTTGGGGGAGCTAAGGCTTTGTGTCGATTGGATTTCAGGAACTGTGCACTATGCCCAGGCGCAGGTGGAGTCACAACGGAGGCAATTAAAATCACTCGGGCTTTGTGACTGCTTCCACTCCCAGGCAACTGCAGAGGTGCCTCACCTGATTTCACACACGCCCAGCTCACCTGCCACGGAGCCTTCTCGCTACCACCTAATAATTAGCTCCTGTGAGACCACATCCAAACGGGCCACCCCTGCCTTAAACCACCTCTTTAAAGACTTCCCCAGGCTTCCCGCGCAGTTTTGTTCAACTTTCACTTAAAGTCATCTCCCTCCAGCAGCTCATTTTGCCCTGGTCTCCTGAGTGGCCTCCGCAGGCCGACTTCATCATCAATGAAAGGCGCTCCCAACACCAATTTTGTGCCAACAACAGAACCTCGGCGCATGTGATGTGCTGTGGGCGCGGAGGAGGCAGAGCGGCTGGAGAAAGGGCAGCATCTCTAGCAGCTGCTACAGAAATAGCACAGCCAATTAAGATTCCAGCTGCAGAGAGACAGGGATACAATCTGGAGCCATAATAACTCTGTGCTGTGGATTTTTAGGAAAACAGATTTCCTTTTCCTCCCAGGTTTGGTGATAAAGAGTCAGAGCCGGGCTGGCCAACTGGCATCCCATTAAGTCTCCCCCTGCCTGTTCAGCAGAATTCTCTCCCCACGCTCCATGCATGGCTCAGAAGTCCAGATAGCCTTTTGATTTCTCTGCAGCTCCGGCTGGGCTTCTCCAGCGAGGTCAAAGGGAAATTGTTCCCCAGGGAGGAATTAGCCTTCCTAAGGAGAGAAAATTGGAGGAACAAATCACATCCATGACCACGTCTGGGTAGTGTGTAGAAATGGGAATTACTTTGTGAATAAGCACAAAATGGCACAGAGGGAATCAGGGTCAGTATTAGCAGGGGTCTGCGGTATGGTGGCTGGAGTTGCACACACCTCTGCGTCAAGGACTGAGAATGGGCACATCCCCAGGGCATGAGGCCATTGCTTATTTCTAAAGATATCAGCTTAAGCCGGGTGCAGTGGTACATGCTCGTAATCCCAGTACTTGGGAGGCTGAGACAGGAGGATTTCAGGTAGAAGACCAGCCTCAGCCATTTAGTCAGACCCTCAGCAACTTAGACCTTGTTTCAAAATAAAAAATTAAACAGGGCTGTGGGTATAGCTTGGAGGTAGAAGACCCCTGGATTCAATCCCCAGTAACAGACACACACACACACACACACACACACACACACACACGTGATATCAATTCCCAGTAACACACACACACACACACACACAAAGATATTGGTTTACTAAAAATTAAAATATGAACTTTCACTTTCTCTGACTGGCTAATCTCACTTAACATAATGTTCTCAAGGTCCATACATTTTTCAGCAAATAACATAATTTTGTTCTTCTTTATTGCCAAGGAGAATTCTATTGTGTATATATCCCATAATTTTATAATCCATTCAACTGTTGATGGATACCTAGGTTGGTTCCATAATTTGGCTATTATGAGCTGTGCTGCTATAAACATGGATGTGCATGTATCACTGTTATATTCTGATTTCAGTACCTTTGGAACGATGCCCAGGAGTGGTATAGCTGGATTATATGGTGGATCCATTCCCAGTTTTCTGAGGAATCTCCACACTGATCACCATAGTGACTGTACTATGTGTTTTCTCTCATATGTGAAAGCGAAGGAATAATCAGGATACAAGAGGGACTTTAGATAATGAAGGAGAAACTCCAGTGGAGTGAGGGAGGTGTTCCAACAGAAGGTAGTGGTGGTGGGAGGGAGAAGTAACAAAGAAGGCGCTTCCATTGACATTACGTACCTATGTGAGAATACCAATGCCAATCTCAATGTTAGGTATGGGGAAGGGGGAGTGGGGAGGGAGCTGGGGGAAGGCTCACCAAGTGCTGTGTGCATGTATGTCCCCACCACTCCGAACTACATTATGATGTGAGACTATAATGTACCAACAAAAGCATGTATTAAAAATCATAATGAAAATAACAAGATGGGTTTTACCACCTCATTCAGAGTGAGTTCTCGGCTCTCTCGCCGTATTTCTATAGGTGTCCCCAAAGCACATTTTATCTTTCATATATTTTTCTAATATCCATATTTGGTTCCTTCTGACTTGGGGGAAAAACTCAAGAACACAAAGGACCTGTCTCTCTGATCTCAGGAAACAACAAGTCCCAGGGTGTTACCTCATGGAGAGGATCAGTTTGCTGTTATTCTTTGCTTTGACCTCCTTCTATTAGAAATAACTAGAATCTCTTGTTTAAAATAATTCCACCATTGGCCTCACCCCGTTGGTGCTGACTGGTTCTTGGCCTGGGCACTCAGGGAGCTCCCATTCGTTGGTCTCTTAGGTGGCACAAGATAACACGAATGAACCTGGAGGACAATATGCTAAGTGAAATAAACCAACCACAAAAGACAAATACTGTATTATTCTACTTATATGAGGTATCTAAAATAGTCAAACTCATAAAAACAGAGTGAAATGGTGATTGCAAGAGGTTGGGGGAGAAGAAAAAGAAAAACTTTCTATCAGTTCCACAGAAAGAAAGTTTCAGTTACATAAAAATGAATTCTTCTAAAGATCTGCTATACAACAAGGTGAGCGTAGTTAACAATACTGCATTGTGCACTTAAAAAGAGGTGAGGAGGATGAAGTTCATGTTAAGTGTTCTTACCACAATTTTAAAAAGTAAATTGAAGGGGATATCAAGAGTAAGATCCTAACACACAAAGATTGACCTACATATCCATTCTCCTTCTCATTTCTAATAAACACATACTTGAAAGATCAGCATAATGCTTGGAATTGAAAATGTTCAGAAGAAACTGAAATTTATGGAACACATGATTCATATACCTACAAGTCTTCTTCAATAATAATGCACACCCGAAATAGGATTCAATAACTTTGCCAAGGTGTCAACTCAAATTGGCAAAATTATTTTGAGTGTCCAAATGATTCAAATATATTAAGGTATCTTTGAAATTAGGTGGTATTATGTCCATGTACGATGTTTATATAGTTATTACATCATCGTACACCTATGAGAAAACTCCCAAAGAATGATTCCATTCAGAATATGAAAAGACTGAGATTAATTTTTCCTGATGTTTTGGTCAAAAGATAAATCTTCTCAAGCGAAAAGCAAGTCCTGATTGGATGGACTGTGCTCTGGAGACACGGAACACAGGGATGACTTCAGACTGGGATCTTTGTCTTCACTTTCTAAGTAACTGGTCTTTTAAGACACAGTAAGATAAGCATTCTTGATAATGGAATGGGGGGTTCAGATGTTTTGAAAATTCATAAAACCATCTCATAAACAAATAGGGAAAAATCTCATAATATGACTATGAGGACCCAAAAGCCATTATCATGAAAAGTTAAATCTATGAAGACTATAATTTACTCATTCACTACAAGAACTAATACCGAGTGACCAGGTAGTGAAAACTGAATACTGATGGCTTTTCCCAGAATTACTTTGTGACTACTACTACTATTACTACTACTTTTTTTGTTTAGTAGTAGTAGTAGTAATAGTAGTAGTATTTTATGTGTATGTTACTGGGGATTGAGACCAGGGGCATTCTACCTCCAAGCAATACCCCCAGCACTTATTATTTTTTATTTTGACTCTCAACGTTATTGAGAGTCTTGCTATGTTGCTGAGGCTGGCCTCGAACATGTGATCCTCCTGTTGCAGCCTCCCAAGTACTGGGATTACAGATTTGCACCACTATGCCTGGCTACCAAGTAATTACTAAATAAATTAATCATACTATCTATCACATACATCATAGGACTGCTGGAAATTAAGTACAGAGAGACTTAATTCTTAAACTCAGGATATTTATACTTCTGAAGAGGCAGAAATAAAATATTACCCAATTAAATAAGATGGAAAATGATGAACAATTTCAATATCTCCAATTCAAACAGAATTAAGAGGACAAAGAAGTTAGCTTTTCTGTATTAAGCACATTTTTAAAATCCCTTATCTCATTCTTTCTCTTAAAAATCTCATGCGGAATATCATTACTTTGGTTTTAGAGAGTTAAAAAATGTTAAGAAAGTTAACCAAAAGCACACACTATGAAGCATGTGGACTGAAAAATAAATAATTTGGGGTATGAAAACATAGAACGGAAGAATAACCAGGATGCCTCTGTGCATTTTCAAGATGTAGTAGAAAGAAGTGAGCATGTGAAAGCTTTACGTGAAATATCTGATGATTGAGACAATAAAGTCATGTGCAACAAGAACCGAAAAGGAGGAAGAAATTCTCTGAACTGAAAATCAGAAATCCTTTTTGACTGCATGGAATCAAGTTGGGCTGTAGACCTGAAAAAAACAAATGGAAGAGTGTTTCCATTTTAACTGTACCAAAAAAAAAATGTAGAAGTGAAAAATAAAATTAAACCAGGGGAAGGCCAACAATATTCAATATTGCTTAGTCACTGAACAGATTTTCAATGGGCTCTTGTACTTGCTCTACCACGCCTGAGAAATGAGCCAATGCCTTTACTCTTATTCAGAGGTGGAACCAGACTTTTTAAAACACAGAGACATGTGGCTGGTTCAAATCATGGGGAATTGTCTGTTGGTTCCTGCAAAGACCAATAACAAATTCAATATTTATAGACAATATTTATAGACATCAATGTTGATAGACACAAAGTCAATATTTATAGACAATGACTGGGTGAGACAAAAGCTTGCTTTCTAAATGGGAAAAAATAGAATCTTAGCTATCAAGAGGGTATGATGAATTTAAGAAAGACCTAAATAATTTGTAATACTAAATAATTTGTAATACAATAGATATTCATTTTGAAATACTGTCCCCAGGCTGAATTATGTACCTGGAAAAATAAATAAGCAAATCTATCTGAAACGGAGTCATCAGCATCTACAAATGTGTCGTCACTGAAGGGAGCTTAATGGTACTCCTCTGTTTAAGACATTACCAGTCCAGGAAAATAACTCTTCCCTAATGGGCAATAGCTCTGCTCCCTGAAATTATAAAAACTTAAGCAGCTACAGATTGGTGTCTGAAGTATGCTGACTCAAGTATTTTGAGATGGAAAATCGAGGAACAATTTAACTTTTTTGTAATTCGGGAAGCACAAATTTGTTTTTTTTTTTTTAAGTGGGGATGCTGACAAAACGATTACCAAAAAATGAGCTAAACTTGTAAATGTTAAGTTGCTCATGTGTCAGACTTTCCTTGGCACTGGAAACGCCAAAATAAAATAAAATAAGATGGTGATCCCTGCCCTCAAGGATTACAGTATTTAGTGGAATGTGGATATAAATAAGCAATTATAGATTGAAATTCTGACACAGGTCCAATGTGGATGAACCTTGAGGTCATAACGCTACGTGAAATAAGCCAGACATAAAAAAGACAAATACTGTGTGGTTTTCCTTATAGGAAGTACCCAAAGTAGTCAAATTCACGAAGACGGAAAATACAGTGATGTTTCCCTGGAACTTGAGGGAGGAAGGGACGGGGAGCTTTACTTAATAGACATAGAGCTTCACTTTCAGAAGAGGAAGACAGTTTGGAGAAGGAGAGTGGTGATGGCTGCACAGCATGGTGAATATACACACAATTGTGAACGTTAATGCCACACTACTATTTATACAGTGTGTGTGTATGTGTATATATATATATATATATATATATATATTATATATATTAGATATGCATATGTGTGTATATATACAGTATATTTGTGCAATGATAACTGGTTGATAACTTGAACTAGAAAACTTTTTCCATATTAGAAGTAACTATTAAAATATAAAGTGCTGCTTTTTAAACTGAAATTCTGATTTAAATAAAAATGTATTTTCACTTACAAATCATCTTCTGTTCTCCTTATAAAAATTATTTGTAAACCAATTAAGAAACAAAATAAAAATATTTTTGTTTCTCTTTAATTTACATATATTTTAAAGAAATTATGTATATGAGTATTTATAAGTATATACTTATACATATGTATAAGAAGTTATACATAGATAATGTAATGTATGACATGTATAATGGAGTTATCATATATAAATATAATAAGTAAATAATTCCCAAATATTTTTGAAACAAAACTAGAAAAAAGAACATAAATCAGGAAAGTTTGCTTTAAAAGGTTTTTTAACATTCGGCTTTGACACTTAACTTTTTGTCAGAACAGGAATGCTGAGTAGACCTTGAGTTTAAGCTAACCCTTGTACAATGTATTGACCAAATATCAGACAATTCACTACGGAGCAGAGCCAAGTAAGTGACAGTTACTATTTTCTTGCTTGAGCTAATTTAGACTTAAAAGAGGGTGGGAGGAAAGAAGGAAGGAAGGTAGAGGGAAGATAAAAGAATATGGAGTAGTGATAAACTTCAAAAATAAATTCTCTCCTCCATAAAAGCAACAAGAACACTGATAAAATTGTCAAAATCAACTTTTATTAGCTCTTATCCTAAATCCATCACCCTCTTCTCAGCTCTGTGGTAGCCTGGGAAAGGAACAGCCCACAATCGTGGAGAAAACCATCAGCCACTGGAGGGTTCGATCATGGTTGGGACTTTTCCAAGTCCCTTTTCTCAAAACTTCATCATTATTTGACATGTCTGACAGTTCCATGGAAACCCCATTCCGTATGCAATTTTCAGGGCTCAGAGCTTTCTCAATATAAACACCCTTTACCCAGAGCTGTTTGTTGAAAAATTTTTAAAAAATCAGCAGCAATTTTTTGTGGAAGGTGTCTGAGGTGACCATAACAGTTAAGGCACACAAGAAGTTCACTAAAAAAGATAAAGAAAAAGCTGGGAAACGAAATGTTTGAAAATAGAGAGCTTTGAAAATCTTTAATGTACTCCTGGGAATCTAAGAAGCTGTGTGAATGCACAGACCTGTGCACATGCCCAAGGTAGAAATTGCGTAGAAATGAGCTGAGAGGATGCTATGTTCTCAGTCCTGGCTGGATTTGAAGCTCTGAACAAGCAGGAAGTGAAAACTTAGAGTTGTAAAGAGTGTGGAGGGGCATCGAAGGCATGTACCAAAACATACAGCGCCTCTTGACAAAGACGTAGGGACTCAAAGAATTCTGGCATTTAAGAAATACCTGCTTGATCATTCATGGACCACTAACCTGACTGTGCAGAGACTTGAGTAGCCACCTGACAAAAAATACAATCTTAGAATTAATTTAGAAAGTCACTGAACCAACAAATGGCACAAATGACTATAAATCGACAAACCCCAGGAAGGGGGTAGGTGCTCATTGACTAGTGGAAACATTATTTGGATATCCAATTCTACACAAGAAATCACGAAACAAGCCACAAAACAAAGACAAATAGATGATTTTGAAAAAAGCAAGAGAAATAACTCATATAAAAGAAACTATCAAAAGCATTAATAGCTATTTCCTAACAGAAACCCTAGAGGACAAAAGGTAGTGGTAAGACATAATACAGTGCTGGGTGGGGGAAGACTGAGCCTAGAATTCTATATTCAGTGCCCTTGAGAAATGGAGAAATTAAGACACTCCCGTAAAAAAAAAAACAGAATTTTTCAGTAGAAGAGTTTCCCTAAGAGAAATACTAAAGGAATACATATGAGTAAATTAAAAACACTTTTAAAGATAAATATGTAAGTAGGCATAAATAAAGTATGAATACACTTTTTGTTTCTAACATCTTTGTTCTCCCACCTGCTATATAGCAAAGTTTTTTGTTTTGTTTCTTTGTTTGTTTTGTGGTACTGGGGATTGAACACAGGAGCTTTCTACCTTCAAGCTATATCCCCAGCCTTTTTTATTTTTGTTTTGAAACCGGATCACACTAGGTTGCTAAGAGTCTCGCTACATTGCCGAGGCTGTCCTCAAACCTGTAACTCTCCTGTTTTGTATTATGTTGAAATTAAGTTGTATTAATTGAATAGAGATTGTAATAAATTAATACGCTAATTTTAATCCCAATGAAAACCATTAGGAACATTACTCAAAAAAACACACAGTATTAGAAAGGATAAGGGAATTAAAATGGTACATTAAAACTATTTATATAAATCAAAAGAAGGCAATAATGAAGAAATTGAAAGGAAAAAGACAAAAGCCACATAGAAAACAAAAAGTAAAACCACAGATGTAAATCTTGCCATATCATTAATTACACTAAATGTAAATGGATTAAACATTTCAACCAAAGGACAAAGCCTAGAAAATCGATTTGAAATTGCATAATCTAGCTAGATGCTTTCCAGAGGAGACACAATTTAGATTCAAAGGCAGAAATAGGTTGAAAAGTAAAAAGTTCGAAAATATATGCATGAAATCAATAGCCAAAAGATGGCTGCAGTGACTACGCCAATATCAGACAACATAGACTTTAAGATAAAATGTATTCCAGATAAAAAGGATGTAAAACTATCACTCTATTATGGTAAAAGGGCCAATTCATAGATAAGAAATAAAAATTACATATAACAACTAACAACTAAACAACAGAGTTCCAGAAGAAACCCTTTAAGTTATAGTTGATTTTCAAAAAGGAGGCCATGAGAATTCTAATGGGAGAAAATGACCATCTTAAAAAGATTGAAACCAAATGATGCTAGGGAAACTGGAATTCCACATACAAAGGAATGAAGTTGGACACTTACCTCACACCATGTGTGAAAATTTACTTGAAACAGACCAAACACCTAACTACAAGAATGAAAACTGTAAAACTCTTAGAAGGAATCAAACACTTAAATCTTCACAACCTTGGATTCAGTCATGGCTCATTAGATAAGACACTAAAAGCAGAAACAACTAAAGAAAAAAAATAGATACATAGAATTTAACCAAACAAAAACATTTAGCACTTAAAAGCAAGAATTCAAGGCACCTACACGCAACAGCTCCTCTGCATTGGACCATGCCTGTGGGCTTCCTGGAGCTTTTGTTAGTACCAAGTGTCCTCATCTTGTGTTGAGCGACTTTTATTCTGAATCCAGTGTGGAATTGCATTCATTTCTGCAAAACATGATCCTGTTTAACTTAATTCCCTGCAACGTGAGTTTGCTGTTTCTTAGAGGTGTAACTGAGATTCTGAGTCTGTCAATATTTCTTTTGCACGGTACCCCATCTTTAAGGACCTAGTAAGCGTAACATACACTAAGTTGGGGGCCATGTCTTAAGTGGCTGTGATTGCCAAGACCAAGTTCACCTGACCTGGGCTTCCCCTCCTCCTGATAGCCACCATTGCTGTGTTACCTTCTTAGCTGCAGGTTGTGTATTCAACCTAGCATCCTGGTGGTTCTTGCTCCAGGGACAAGAATGCTCATCTGCTGTTATCTTGAGGTGACATGGTAATTTAAGATTATCTGTAATTATGAAATAGTTAAAATATACAGAAAGTGGACCCACTAATTTCATAAGCTCACATTCTCTTTACGCAGAAGTAAGACATTATACTTGCGGAGAAAGTTTTTAAGGGATCAAAATCCAATAAATGCCCTTAAGTTCCCCTTTTATGGGTTTTCCCTGGTCCCCTTCTTTTCCTTTAATTCCCAGAAGTGAAGAAAGAGACTTCTCCGGAGATAGCATTTATTATGTATGTAAATTTCCTTATTGTTTTACATCATGTGCATGTGTCTGATATGTAAGTACCTATCTATATTCTGGATGATATAAAGAATGTTACAGTACATAAACCTTTGCAACTAACTTTCTTCCTATAACTTCGTATTTTCTTAGCAAGTCATTCTTTTTTACACATGTAGCTCTGGCTCATTGATGTTTATTGCAGTATGATTCAATTTTATGAATATGCCATGATTTTTTTCTACTTATTACTCAGTTCATGAATTTTTCTTTTCTGTTGTTGTTTTTGCTTTGGTTTCAACATTTGCTTTTTCAGTTTGTTTTTGCTCTGCCTATGCCTTTGTCATTGCTGTTATAAATGTGTTGCTGTGAACAATCTTTGCCTTTCCTTGTTATAAACTTAAGAGATCTTCTCTAGGGTATGATCTAAGAGTGCAAGTGTTGGATTCTGAGCATGTACCCATGCACTCTGTTAAGTGTCAAACACTACCACACATTTGTGTGTTATCTGCTGTGGATCTCAGGGCATACTTGGCTGCACTCATAATGACTTCAGCATCTCTGCCCTGCCTTCCCTCAAACAGCCTCTTCTCTCCCCTCTCCATAACTTTAGTGAAAGATCAGGAGAATATATTCTCTTAATTTTATGCAGAATAGGAAAGATCGGGGTTAATCTTTTATCAGGGCCTTACTAAAGAATTGGGAATAGTTCCAAACAGGAAATTTACAGATACTTATATAAGTTCACAGGTCCAGTGCTACACCTGTGTGTAAGCAATCCTGACAGGATACTTCTTTGTCTAACCATGACTCTTCATGATACTAAGGGACCAGCTTCACACCTTATAAAGAATGTGTCCTTAATTGATCTACCATACTCAGAGTTCCGCTCCAACAACCAGGAAGCCCAAAGAGAAGAAAGAAGATTATGTTCTTAGCATAGTCCAAGTGCTGCACCAAGTACTGGCTCCCTATTCTGGGGTCTGCCTTCTCCTGCATGATTGAATGTTGATGAGTAACCTTCCCTATGGCCCTAGCAAGCCGGCTAACACAAGCACCCTCTAGTTAGGTGATGGTTTATTTCTCAGTGTGTGGACTGAATTGATATCTGAATAACATAGCTCATATCAGGTCAAACGTGGTAGCAGTAGAATCTCTTCTTAGAGTCTTTCAGCTGCAGGGAGGTGAAGAGCATCCTGGTCCTTTGTATAGCATTGGAAGTCTTTGCATATGTCCTCCAGCAGACAAATGCTGTAATAACCACACAAGCAGCCACAGAAGGAAAAGCAACTGCAGACAAGCACACGAAGAATTCCTAACTAGAAACACAGTAATGCTAGCTGTCAGTACAGCCCATGACAGCGTGGCTGGTGTCAGACATCCTTGCACCGCAGAGTAGAACCTAAACAAAACAGGTGCAACAAGTGCTTTCTGGAACTGAACTGCAGTGGAGGAAGGGCTCAATCCCCAGAGGAGACACGTGCAGCTCGCCCACATTTGCTGGAACTTTCTACATGAGCATACTTTCTAGACCATTGTTCAGAAGCAGAGAGTAGAACTCTTGGGGGTGAAGAGGAGGCTTATGTTTGAGGCTGCTAAAGCAGCAAAGGACTGGAGGGGCAGAGAGGGAAGAACCACAGAGAAGGAACCTCAGAAGTTCTTCTGGGCTTTCGTCTTCAGAAATATAGATCCTACTGAAGATTTAGAGATATTAGTAGTCACATGCTGTAGGGTTTGTGATAGATGAGTAAATGACACGTACAGAACCACAACAATAAAGAAATTGAAAGAGCCAAGTGTGTTGGTGAGTGCCTGTAATCCCAGTACTTGGGAGGCTGTGACAGGAGGGTGGCAGGTTCGAGGCCAGTCTCAGCAACTTAGTGAGACTATGTTTCAAAATAAAAATAAAATAGGGCTGGGGATATAGCTCAGAGGTAGAATGTCCCTGGATTCAATCCCTAGTACCTAAAAAGAAAAGGAATTGAAAGGGGGAAAAGAAAGGAGTTAATACATTTTAAGCATGTGCACTGGTAGTGATATGGTGAAAATACACTTTTAATATTCTTATGAGTTAAGGTTGTATGTTGTACTTTTTTTTGGTACTGGGGATTGAACACAGGGGTGTCCTACCACTGAGATACACTCCCAGACCCTTTTAGTTATTTTTTTTTAATTTTGAAATAGGATTTCACTAAGTAGCTGAGGGTCTCCCTAAGTTGCTGAGGTTGGCCTCAAACCTCCAATCCTCCTGTCTCAGCCTTCCATGTACTGGGACTACAGGTATACACCACTGTGCCTGGCGTTTGTTACACTTTCTTGATTAACCACCGACAGAATGATCCCTTCCCTAAGTATCCTAAATAGTCAGCAAGGTAGGCAAGCTTAAATAAAATTTAAAACATTGTTCAGAATAAAGAAAAATGGGATATAGTATAAGGGAACAAAGAACAGATAAGACACATTACAAAAAACAGCAGAGATGATACACTTAAATCCAACCATATTAATGAGCTATTCAATGCAAATGGATTAAGCATGAAATTGGGGCATAGATGATTAAACTGAGTTAAATAAATCTAAGCTGCCATTATTTTCATATAAGAGATGCACTAAAATAAGGACACAGACCAAATGGAAGTTGAAAGCGCAAATACAACACAGACAGATGCTTCATCAAAGAATATATCTACATCACCAGTTCCCAGAAAAAAGTGCTCACTGGGTAAGTTCAAATTAAGAACAGAGCGAGATGCTGGTGCAAAGGCAGTCGCGGTGACCAGAAGCACTGGCCACATCAGTGCTGGCAGGTAATGGAGCAGCTGGGACTCTCACAGACTGCTGGCAAGAGAGAAAATCGACTGATGAACTTCAGAAAGCTGTCCCGCAGTCTCTGATAGGGCTGACCATATGTCCAGCTAACGACCCAGAAGCTCCAGGTCCAGCTGCGTAGGCGAGAGAGAGGTGAGCCTCTGAACACCAATGGATGCCTACTAGAATGTTCACAGTGGCTTAAACTCGGGCACAGAAGAATGGGTTCTGTAAAAGCCAACTTACATGAGGTTTGGAAAAAACAAAATTACACGGTGATAAAAATTAAAAAAGGGATCAGTATCGGAAGGCTAGATAAGGAACAGGAGGCGACATGGGGGAAACTTGCAGGGCGATGGAATGCTTCCTGCTGTAGCCGAGTGGGGCTGAGCTGAGCGAGCACGGGTGCACGCGTGCATGCTTGTGTGTGGGTGTCGGTGCACACCGCAGCACATCTCATAGTCATATGCATTCTGCATTTCAGTTGCATCTCCTCCATCGATGCGTTTCTGAAGTCTTCAGAGCCCTCTGCCCATTCTGCACGCAGCACTCTGACTTGCTCGCTGCAGAGCTGAGCTGGGGTTCCGGCCCCGGCTGATGGCGCCTGTGAATCACTACTGGGCTAGCTCTCCCTTCGTTGCTTTTATTTTCAGGTTTACTCGGCATCCTAACCCGTGTTCTCCATCTTGTTTGCCTTTGCAGCTTGGGTAATCATTCTTCACCCTCCATTTTCAGTTTTAAATTATTTTATTAAAACTATTTTATGTATTATCATTATTATTATTATTATTATTAGTGCTTGGGATTGAACCCATGGGCATGCTACCTCTGAGCTACACTCCCAGTCCTTTTTATTTTTTTATTTTGAAACAGGGGCTTGCTAAATTGCTGAGACTAACCTCTAATCTGCTATCTTCCTGTTTCAACCTCCCAAATACTAGGATTACAGGCATGTACCACCATAATTCTAAACTCTTTGGGTTAAATAGGTATCTCTCCTCAGCAACATTGTTGATATCTCTTCTAAATAAAAAATCAGCATTCCAAGATCCTTAAAGCGTGCCTCATATTTAGAAAATAATAATAATGATTATAATAAAAACACTCAGTTCTCATTGCTCCCTACAGTTTGAATGCAAAGGAGTCAGAATACTGGAACCTGAACGTCTAGGCATCAGACACAGACCAAAAAAAAAAGAAGAAAAAGAAAAATGGGAATGGTTTCCCAAATGATCTGGTGGTGTAGGAAGAGTCTGAAGGAATCACAAATTAATTAACCTGTGCTCTGTAAACACACTCTTAAACAGGCACGAGGTCAGATGCACCAGAGAACATGAACTTTCACAGGGCAAGCACAGAAAATGGTTCACCAGTGTCCCATCACCAATACCCCAAGCATGCCTTGAAATGCAATAAAACACAAAACTTTTATGATGGTTCCCGGACATTCCTGTCTTCTGAGACTTCAGGAGTACACATGGAAATTGAAACAGCCTACAGCGAGGTTTCTCAGTCTGGCTCAAAAGAAAAAAAAAAAGGCATTCTTTGAAGAGATGGCTTAAAGCCAACACCTCTAACTGAGCTTAATGTTGCAAAAATCTATAAGCCATTAACTCTAGCCATATTAAATATATAAAAATCAATTTGAATGCCCAGTTCTTCCCAAGTCCCGGCCCTCAATTGGGACTTAGCAAGTGCACACTGCCGGCTCCTGGCGTCCTTGAGCTTGCTCTCTGGTTTCTTCTTGAAGTGTCTATTGTGTTCTACCCACTTGCGTCAGGAACTTGGAGCCTGGTGAGCATCTGGGTTGGGGCTAGGCTTCCCCACAGTGCCCAGAAGCCAAGCCCAGCTCTCTGTGGACACAGCCTCGGGGGGAAAGTTCCTGCTGTCCCCAGGACTTCTTTGGCTGATTCAACCACAGGTTGGACGCATCATCCAGCAGATGTGTCTCCTGGCCAGCTACAGAAACTATGATGCCACTCCTTCCTCTGAAAGCTCCTGATGAACCAACAACAAGAAATATAAAGTGGAAGCAACTTCTCCCCTCCCCCTTTAATAGGTGTGCTCTTAAGAATGGCAGATGTTGAAGGCCAGTGCCAACGTCCTTCACATCCTCAAATGTCCACCCTTGTTTCTAGTTCTTTGCTCTGGCTATTTCTTATTCAATTTATAAAGGGGGGAACCCCGAATCTTCCGCTGCCTTCTCAGTCTTCCCTTCTATTATAAACATTAAAAATATACATATCTACACAAGTGCCCATTTAGCTCTATGTTGTCATGCTGGCCATGTACAGTTTTCATTATCATTCGGTTACCAGTATCTAAGTACACAGATGACATCTTTTTGCCCATCGATGAAAGAGAAATGAGATGGGTTTGTTTACATGTGTGGCCAAAACTGTGTGAGCTTTTGGACTGTTTGTAAATTGCTTCCATAATCCATGTTGGTTGTAGAACATGGCCTTTTAATATTGATTCTTATAGTTTATTAGGCCTTCATTTTGGCTTAACAAATAATCTTTGTAAATGTCCTTGTGTTGCTTATACAGTAATTGTCAGGTGCAGGGCTCTGGAGCAAAATGATTACGACAAAGGCTCTCAATCTTAACTCTGACATTCACCAGGTCTGTGATCTTGAATGAGTTACTTAACCTCTCCGTGCCTCAGTTAGCATAACTGATAAATGTGTGGCGTATATTAAATGTTGCAAGTGTTAGCTGTGATACTATAAATACCTGGAATCCAGTCTATTGAATCATTGATGCATCTTTATCCTTGTTATAGTTTTTTTCTGTTTGATTTACAAATTACTGAGAAAGATGTTTTAAAATCACCTCTTATGATGTTATCTTAGTCTTATTTCTTCTTAAAAGCCAACCCCCAAACAAGGCTTGGGGCTCACGTGGCTTGTTTGGGATGTGACCCAGGAAAAAGTGTGACAGGAGAGGGAGGAAAACTAACAAATTTGTGTTAATTAACAAATTTACATGAATTAATATTGTCAATCTCACTGGAGGTCGAAAAATAACCACGCCCCTCCAAAAAAGACACCCATGTTCATAGAGCCTATGAATGTTCCCTGATATGGAAAAAAATACAAGGACTTTGAGATATGATGATAAGGAAATTGAAAGTAGCTTATCCTGGACCATCCATCTGGGCCTGGCGTACTTGCACAGAGGGACCAAAAAGAGACTTTATACAGACAGAAAAGGAGACATGACCAGGAAGGTACAAGCTGGAGGGAAGTGGCCACACCCAAGGAATGCCAGGAGCCACTGGCAGCCACTGAGAGGAAGGGACAGCCATGCCCACCCTTCCATCAATATCTCTACCCATTTTCCTCCCCTTTGTTAAAAAAAGAAAGAAAAGAAGTTTAGAGTGTTTGAAGTATAATCGTGCTTCTGCACTTTCTTTGTAATGTATTTTACTTCACCCTATTCTTAAAATTTAAACCGGGTGAGATTCTTTTATTTTCATTGACTTTGGGGGGGATGGAGGGGGTAGTGGGAATTAAACCCAGAGGCATTCTACCTCTGAGCTACACCTTCAGACCTTTTTTTATTTCTCATTTTGAAACATGATCTTGCTAAATTACTGCATGCTGACCGTGAACCTGTGATCCTCCTTTCTCAGCCTCCCAACTACTGAGATTACAGGTGTACACCACCGTGCTTGGCTCATTGACTTATTTTGACTTATAAAATTGTCCACCTACTTTATTTTTAATCATTAATACTTACATCTCACTTCTCCTAGGGGTTGATATTTTTTTTTCCTTTAACGGTTCTTATGAGAGTTTCTAAGGGGTCCTTCTCTCAGTTTTTGAAAATACACATTTTGTCCTCATTCCTGGATAGGATTTAATCGTTCTAGAATTCTAGATTTTTTTCTTTCCTTCCAGCATTTTTAAAAAAGCTAGTCTCTGATCTATACAAACAAAATATAAGGTGATTTATATAATGTAATCTTTTTAAAGACTTTTTCATTTTTTCTTTGAAATTTCATAATGTATCTAGGGTGGGTTTATATATGCTTACCTTAATGAGACTGAAAATTTGAAGCTATATGACAGTATAGAAAATGACCAGCCATCTTCTAGAAAAAGATCAATTATTATGTTCTCCTTACTCCTCCTACTTTGAGAAATCTTTCCAAATGGAGATCTAGATAATTCTCTCCTTCTCTTCTCCCCCCACCCTTTGTTTTCTCTCCCCCTCCCCTGCAGAAAACCACATTTCTCTGTTTTCTAAATATCCCTTTGTTTCTTTTCAAAGTCAATCTGCTTTGTATACATTCCTATCACAATGCTATATTTTCTAATTTTTATTGCTTTGTTTCTTTTTTAAAAAATACTCACGTTATAATCCCTGACAAACTGTCTTATTATCTAATTTCTTGGCTTCCCTTTTGTAGTCTGCTCACTCCATCCCCTGATGAATGATTTATATCTATGCTTTGTCATCTTCCTTTGGTTTTTTGGTTCCTGCTAAAGCACCTTGGTTTTTCCATTTCCCATCAGAAGCCCAATAGGCCTGTGGGTCTAGGACCTGTTCTCCCATTCATGATCCAGCGCTTGGTCCCCATACCATGATGATATGTAAACATGGACTCAAAGCCAGGAGTGGCACAGGCTTGGTGTACCATTTTTTCAAAGAAGGCTTCTTAAATCCCAGTATTTTAGATATTTATTATAATTTCTTGATACTTTGTTATGACAGCAGATGGGGTTTTCCAAAATTATTTACATAGAAAGGCTCTCCTTCCTGGGCTCTCAGTCCTCACAGAGAGGCCTCAGCTTTCCCTCCTGCTCTTCTCCAGGCCCCCCTATCTGTTCCTGAGCACTCAGGAATCCAAACACCAGACGTGGGTCTGTGCTCTTTCCACACTGGGCTTCTGAGAGCTTTGCCCTGAGACGCTCCTCCTTCTCCTTTCTTTTATGCTAGTGATAAAAGAAAAACCTGTTCAATTTGACAGTTTACTTGAAGAACGAAAGGAAGGGGATTCTAGAAACAGGCAACATTCTACACTAAAATCCTTCAGAATCTGCTTCTTATAATGTGGTGAGCTGCTCTGTAGCCAGAAAGCCAGGAATTGACACACAGAGAGCACTGGGGGCCTGGCAGTGGCCTTATTTCTACATAGTCTGGCAGCCCTTGGCCTGGGATTGGCAGAAGGGTCAGCTGCTGTGACTGGCTGAGGCTCAGTTGCTGTGATTGGCTGAGGCTCAGTTGCTTAGCTACAAGAGTGAACCCTTAGGTTAGGCTAGGACCAGTCTGCACATCAAGCTACACTGTAGGTCACTACATGCTCATTGTTCAAGTTTGGAGGTTGATTTAGACCAGTTTATTTTGGTTCAACACCAGGTATTTCTTCTCTCTTTTCTTTCAAATATATATATATATATATATACACACACACACACACATATATATATATATATGTATATATATATATATTCAATATATATTTCAATATATAAATTTCAATATGTATATAAATTTTAATATATATGTTTCAAAATACATATATACAAATTTCAAAATACACATATTTAAATTCTTACAAATATATATGTACAAATATATATACATATATATATATATATGTATATTTGTAATTTTATTGGTGAACTTGGCAAGTTTGAAGCAGGAAGGGAGAGAATCTTAGCTCAATATGCCATATTTTCAGAATCTCACGTCAAGGAAAAAGCCAAGTTAACCTTTTCCACTTACCTAGTTTATTATTCCCTCTGGTAAAAGGCAACATTTTATAAACTCTGCAAGCCATTAAAATTGTCACTGCAGAGCCTGAGCCCAAGGTCCCCAGAACACAGAGCTTGAGGGAAACGATGATGTGTGAACAGTTCACTGGAGACTCCAGTACGGAGGGTAGGGACCTGCATCCCCAAGCTGACAACCGCTTTTGGACAAACAGATGGCTTAGTCCCCCTGGACATCTTCAGAGAGGCTGCAGGAAACTACTGTATTTCTGTACCAACCAGCTGAGAAAGGCATTAACATGATCTTCTGCCCAGGGTCCTGTTGCCTAGGTCCCTGCTCACGCCAGAGGACTCCGAGTGCTCATACTTGCTCATTGAATGCACTTTACCTGTGGTATCATGAAAGATATTTGGTCCTTGTCCTCAGTGTGGGGCACAGAGCTCCTGAAACCCTTGCACTTTCCTGAGTGATAAGAGTGACAGGAGCATCTATGAGGCATCCCTCGGGGGGATCCCAGATAGCACCAGGTTGGGGACTGGTACCAGCAAGAGCAAGCCCTGATTACAAGCTTGGAACTTCTAGCCCAGCACCCTACCTCCTGGGAGGTCAGAGGGGTATATACCCAGTCCATCACCAGTGATCCATGAATCAATCAGTCACGCCCACATGATGAAACTTCCATAAAACCTCTACACAACAGGTTGGAAAACTCTTGGGTTGCAAACACCTCAAGGCACTCGGAGGGTGGTGTTTCTGCAGAGGGCAGGAGGGGAGTCCACTCAGCTGTTCCTCTATAATAAACTGTTGAATGTAAGCAGAGCCTTTCCCAACTTCTGTGAGGTGTTCCAGAAAGTTATTAAACACAAGAAGGAGTCATGGGAATCTCCTGTCTCATAGAGAGAGACAAGCATGGCCCAGGACTTGTGCTTGGTGTCTGAAGCAGGGGTGGTTTGTGGGAAGGAGCCCTTACACTGTGGGGTCTGGGCTAACTCTACCTACACAGTCAGTGTCAAAGTTGAAGTGAATCATTGGACCCCCAGTTGGTATCAAAAAATCAGAGAATTGGTAGGTGTGAAGAAAACTCTCAGTCAGACCCCTGAGCAGGATCTGAGAAGTCCACAGAAAGTCCAGTGAGGGAGACGAGGAGCTCATTCCATGGGTAGGAGGCCAGGCCATGGGGTAGACCTGAAGGTTACCCAAGGGACCAAGAGAAGCTGCAGCCATGAGCCCCATAGTTACCTCACCCCACAGTTGCAAGTGCAGACCAAGCATCTGCAAGAAGAATGAGAAAATGCAGGAAGTTTCTAGAATCTGGCTCACTCCCTTTGAACATGGATGGGCAGAGGCTTGAGGACGGTCATAAGATAGAACCCCTTTGGCCATCTTCTCCTGAACACTCCCGCGCCTGCATCCCATGAACACTTGCACTTTTTCATGTGTTCTTATGAAATAAAATTTGGTAATATTTCTTTGCAATTCCACATTCTTGTATCCTTTAGCCTGGTGAATTACAGGCTTATGAATAATAAAGAATTACCTTCATTTCAAATAAAAGTATTTATACTAGGGTTCAAAAAAATCTCGGAAGCAAAAGAAGCCAGCAGAGAAGTTAACTATTTCTTTGGGGGGATGTGTTATCCTGAGGTAGGATAGAAGAAATGAAAGAAATAGGTTAAAAAAAATACACAAAGGAAGAACAAGGAAAATGTAACTTTAATGTGTAAGCCTGTGGCAAAGTTCCCCAGTATCTTTACTTCTCAGCCAGGTCTGTTAGTTCCAAGTTTCTGAGGAATTTACAAGATTTTCATAATTATCTTGAGCATTGTTGACTATCCTCAAAGAGGTATCTAATGATCAGACAACAGAGACCACACAAAAGATCTGGAAAGGTGGCCAGACACCATACTGGAAATTCACTCGCTTACAAAATACCACTGAACTGTTAATTATCCAACCTAGAAATAGTGAAACAGGAGACATATCTGTTGGCCAGAGGACAGAGGTCACACAAGAGAGTAATCTCCTTGGGCACTGTTAGCTGTCCCTGAAGAGTTTAAACAAAAGAGATCCATATTGATAAAAATAGTAAAGGTCCCATCAGGACCTAAACACCCTAAATCATCTCGTGTCTACTGAAATGACGTCATCCTCACATACCATCTCCTACCCACCCACCCCTCACAAAAGTCTCCTATAAAAGAAGACTCATGCACCCCCAAATGTCTCTCTCACTCTGGAGGTGGCCCGCATTCTCCCTTGAATATGTATTTCTGGCTTTCCTAAACAGATCTCTTTTTATGTCTCTGACTGGCATGTGCTGAAATTCTTTCCATCGCCTAAGCCAAAGACTCCGCCAGTCCTGAGTTGCAACCTCCTCTCTCCCCCACCTCTTCTCTCACCCACTGGGAACTCCTCTGCACCCTTCACAGAATCAACCCTTCTCCTTTGACAGTCCCAGGAAATAAAGGGGAGGGATCACAACATGATGAGAAAATTGTTGTGAAGAACCATGCTCACATTTATAAGGAAAGTCAGAGAGGTTGTATCAGGACTCAGCCATAAAGTGGCTGGTATATGGAACTATTCAAGTCCAGAAAATAAAATATAATTCCTTACTTTAAAAATTACTTAACAAGAGAATTTAAGATGATTTAGAGTACATGGCCCTATGGTTTGAGCCATTCTCTAGGTGTGAAATACTGTATTATAACAAGCTAAGAAGTCAAATTTTCCCCACATAAAGGGCAAGTGTTTTATTAAATTATTATTTGTATTAGGGACTACCCACTGATAGCTATGTTTTACTACTACATGAAATCATTTATCAGTTGAGGGCATTATGTATGTGAAAGTAGCAGGGAATAAAATTTAAGACTGTGTGACAAACTGAATGTCCTCCCTAAAATTCATATATAGCAACCTAATCCTCAATATGTCGTATTAGGCAGTGGGGCCTGGGAGGTGATTAGGTCATGAGGATGGAGCCCTCTGAATGGGATTAGTGCCTTTATGAAAGATACTTAAGGCGCTTCCTTGTCCCTTTTACCAATGTGAATACACAAGAGAAAAGGTGCTATCTATGAACAGGAGGTTGGTGCTCACTAGACACCAGCCTCTTCCTTTATCTTGGACTTCCAGCCTCCAGAACTGTGAGAAACAGATTTCTGTTGTGATCATATACATATACATATACATGTATATAGTTACATACAATTATTTTTATATTGTCATATATATGTCATAACTGGTGTATATATATATATATATATATATATATATACATAGGCATATAAGGTTACATGTTGTTGTATTAGTCTGCCCTATTTTGCTATAGAAGCCCAAATGAATTTAAGATAGACTGTGAAGACAGACTGCCTGGGTTTGAATTTACCATTTAATCATTCTGTGAGATCGAACAAATTACCCTCAGTTTGCACCTCTTTAAAATAGAGATAATAATAATAACAAGAACCTCATACAGAGGGTTGCTATGAGGATTCCACAAGAGAATTAATGTATAAAGTTTCTCACATTTCCTGACCCAGAGGTAACTCTAGTAAGTACTTACTATTTTTCTTCAACTTATTTACTTCATACATTTAATAAACCAATGATCTAACAGAAAAGAAAGAGTTTGAATAATTCCCATATAAAAAAGGAAATGACAAGAGCTACAGAATTATTCTGGACAATGTGCATGAGAATTCGATGGACAATGTCCGGCTCACAACTGGGTGAGGGAGAAAGGGGAACCCTAGAGGAATGAATGGAGAAGTGGCATTTGAGATGGCCTTGAAGGACAGAAAGAACCTGACAGACTAGGAAAATCCCCAGCAAAGCTCTGGGAATCTGTGTGGTCCATGGCTTGGCAGGACAACCTCTTTGGTCTATCAGAGACAATGATTGATGAAGTTGAAAAAACCAGATCACGGAGACAAGAGGCCCAGGCTACCGTGTGTGCTATTCAAATTGGTACGACCAACACCATGCATTTGCATAATCCTGAGTACTTTTTGTTCCCTTATCACCGTGGACAAATTACCCACCTGCTTTTGACTAGAATCATAATAATTATTTACTCATTAGCATATCCAGAACATATCAGTTTGCTTTATTAATATCCATATCAGCCCTGTTAGGCAGTGGGGAAAATTAGCACCATCCACTTCTACAACAAAATCAACTGAGCCCAGGGGAGCTGCCAGAGGTCACACTACCTGGGGGCCTCAACAGAATCCCTGATGCCTTCTCTAATATGCCAGGCAACACACCTGCCCTGCTCCTAGAAGGCTAGCTGCGTTCTTCCCAGCAGATTGGCCGGGTTCTTCCCTGGAAGGGCCAGGTGAGTGGCTGGTGCAGAGAAAGTCAGGACAGATAGGACGGGATGGAACTGTTCCATCCAAAACCATTGGTTTTCTAGAGATCTTCATAGGCAATGATAAAATTTGGAAATAAGAAGTAGCTATTTGATAGGTCTTGGACAGAGAACATGAGCAATGTAAAAATTTTAAATTAAGGAAAGTGTTCATTTTCCCCTTAGAATTAGTCTGCACTTACTTTGAATCCAGCAAAAATGTATCCGTTCTATTACGGAAACATAGAAAGTTAGTGAAACATCAAAAAAAAAAAACTTGTAAGAATTTTGTCTTACAAATAAAAAGAATGTGGCTAAACCAGGTGTGGTGACACAGGCTTGTAATTCCAGTATTTGGGAGGCTAAGACAGGAGGATTGCAGGCTCAGGGTCAGCCTTAGCCACTTAGTGAGAAGATCTTTGCAAGCTATCCCTCTGACAGAGGTCTAATATCTAGGATATACAAAGAACTTAAAAGACTTTAAACTAAGAAAACAATCCGATCAAGAAGTGGGCAACTGAAATGAATAGACACTTCATGAAAGAAGAGATACAAATGGCCAATAGATACATGAAAAAAGGTTCAACATCAGTAGCAATCAGGGAGATGCAAATCAAAACTACTCTAAGATTTCATCTGACCCCAATTAGAATGGCAAGCATTAAGAAGTCAAACAACAAATTGGCGAGGATGTGGGGAAATTGAGAGTCTTCTACACTGTTGGTGGGATTGCAAACTAGTTCAACCACTGTGAAGATCAGTGTAGAGATTCCTCAGAAAACTGGGAATGGATCCACCATATGATCCGGCTATATCACTATTGGGTATCATACTAAAGGGATTAAAACTAGAAAACAACAGTAATATATGCATACCCATGTTCATAGCAGCACAATTCACAGTGGCCAAATTATGGAACCAACCTAGATGTCCATCAATAGATGAATGGATTACAAAATTATGGGAAATACACACAATGGGATTCTACTTAGCAATAAAGAAGAACAAAATAACAGCATCCGCAAGAAAATGGAAAGATCTGGAGAACATTATGTTAGGTGAGATTAGCCAATCACAAAAAAAGAAGGGACATATGTTTTCATTAATATGCACAACTTAGGGA
>PVJS01019808.1:0-27476 GCA_004027185.1 Glis glis
AGGTGTGGAGAGGAGCCATTGTGATTAAGGGTGTGGACTCATTAAGGCTTCTGCCTGACTGAACACAGAAGTTAGGGTGAAGTTAGATTATGAACTTTCAAAATTTTAAATCTCTATTTTCCCAATGTCTCCTTTCTGCCTAATATTTCTATCTTTTCTATTCTACCTCATCATTTCCTCCCCTGAGACTTTGGTCCCTTAATCTTAAGGGGGTTGTGAAGGGCGAAGGTCTGACTTCTATAATTTCTTCTTAGTTGACAAAAGGACTGTAGACTCTACCTATCCAGGGACCAAAAGTCTCATCCTAACTGATCTAAAGGAGACACGGGAAGGCCAGCGTTTTTGATTGGCTGTGGAACTATCATCCTCTGATGTTCTGGAAAAGAGGCATAAATGTGAGATATTAGTCACCAACAACAGCAATTTAAACAACAGAAGAGCATTCTGATGTAAAGTATACTGGCCAAGAAAATGAGAATTTTATCTCACCAAGGTGTTAACCAATCATTATTTGAAAGGGCAACAACTACCAAGGTAATCCAGATGAACTGGAAGTGGGTACTAGCCCACAAATTAAACAGGTACCTTTATCAATACCTCTGTTATATGGTTGTACCTAGTCCAGGAGAAAGTTTGCTTTTCCCTGGAAGAATGATGTATAAATTAGTAGACAAATAAGTTGACATCTTTTAGTCTGGATAGACATACTAGATGATAGTTATAAGGAAAAACCACAAAAATAAAACTTATCCTGATTCAGTCTTTTGGGGTTCTTTTAAACCTTTTAAAGGCTCACAGGTATACTGTTCCCAGGTCTTAGCATCTGGAGGCTTATTACTGACTTCAGAGTCTTGATTCTGTAAAGTCTCAAGAGGCACAGGTTTAATTCTAGACATATGAATCCAGGATTTGTGTCCCTGTAGTTTAACAGCTGTGGGACACTCTGGGAGAACTAAGATTAGCTCTCTAAATCTATAAGTTAAATGTTTTGGCCTTGGGGGTGCCATCAACCCCAGTTACAATACATATCTCTTTAGAAAAGGCCTAGGAGAGACAAGCACAGAGAGTATTAAACTTCCATATCCAAAAGAAAATTGATATCTTTACCTGCCACGTCAAGAGTCACCCAGGCTCTTCTATTGTCCAGCTGGTTAGAGGGCTGATCAGAGAGGGTCTTGCTGAGCCCCGGGCATCCTCAGTCTTTGAGGGCAGCCATGATAGGAGCAGATGACCTCACTTCCCTTCAGAGGCAAGGGCAATCACACTTCCAATGTTTTTCCTCTTTACAGAGGAGGCACATCCCAGATGCAGATGGACTCCCTGCTAGGGCAGTCTTTGACTCAATGCCCAGGCTCTTTGCAATAATGGCAGGTGCCAGGCCTCGACTTTCCTTCCCTCTCTCTGACAGGAGCCTTTGGGTATCTCTGAGGGGGCAGGACTTATTACCCAATGCCAGGGCAATTAAGTGGGCTTGTCCTTATGCACATATTTGTATCTTCTGGCTTTTAATTTCATCTGCCTTGTCTCTGTTGTTGAAAACCCCAAAGGCCAAATTTAAAAGGTGATCAGTGGGAATCTGAGGTCCCATTTCCTGCTTCTGGAGTTTTTTTCGTAATATTTGGGGCTGATTAGCTAATAAAATAAGTCCCCAACATTATCTGCCCTTTACGTGACTCTGAGTCAATATGAGTATACCTCCAGAGGGTCATAGTTAAGGTCCCAGAAACAGAGCAGGATTTTTATTTGGTTTTTGTGTTACTGCTCTCATCTTATCATAATTAACTGCCTTATTTACACATCTCCTCATTTCTTTAATTAAACATGTGACCATATGATTCCATTTGCTAAGGTCCTCACTTTTGATAATTTTAGTTAAGGTTTTGCTAGGGACAGCCTCTTTCCTGTAGGCTGCCTCTGATCTTGTATATAGATTTTATTACCAAATGTCTTTGCTGCTCTGTGTAGGAGCCTTTTCTCCAGGTGTGAAGCAAGTAGACAGGATCACATTAAGATCCACCCAGGTTAGATCAAACATAATAGCCAGGTTTTGAAACCCATTTATAAATTATCAGGGTCCTCTGAAAATTGACACAATTTTTACACTAGACAAGGTTTTTATAAAAAATAATATTTTGTATTTACTGTCTTTGATTACCTAGCAAGCTACATTTTAGCAGAATCGGGATTGATAACTTTGGGTTACTATATTTGACACCATAGATGTGTATGTATCTGAGAGCTAAATATGCTATGTATCTAGGTTCATCTAAATGTTTTATAAAAAAGCTTATAAAACTAAAGGTGTATGGGTTTTATATACATGCAAGCTAGCGGGTGGGTTTCAAGTGATCTCTTTATATAATGTACATTGTATTTATACCCTGAGTTACTAAACTTCTTTCATCTGTTTAGTACCATTCAAAAATCCATTAAGACCTGTTTTACATCTGTTTGCCTTGACTGAGTAAGTGTCTTATTATATAAGAGAGATACAACTGTCAAGTAATAAGCTTATTTCTGATTATTAATGCTGTTCTCTAAGCTTATAAAAGTCTAGAACTATTCTTTGATTTTTGTTTTATGCTGTTAACCTACATAGACTTGTAATTATGGTTATCTTACTGAGCCACAAATTCTAAATTTCATTTTAATGGTTAAATTAATATATATTAAGGTTATGTTATGGTTAAGTTAATATATGTTAAGGTTATGTTATGGTTAAGTTGATGTATGTTAGGATAAGGTTATATTAAGGTTAAGTTAATATATGTTGACTTCTTTATAACTATAGTGTTAAACTATTACTGACTCCTTTATAAGTTAAGTATATTCATGTTTCCTAAGTATTTTCTAAAATGCAAAACTTAAGAAAATACTTTTTCCTCTAATTAAAATTGTTAATGGTAATTTTTTAAGGTTTTTATGTTTGTATTCCTAAATTGTATTATGATCTTCAGGCAAAGATAATTAGATGTGATAAAAAAACTTGGCATTCCAAGTCATGCCAATGATTTTTAAAAATTGGGTAATTATATATGTATGTATTTCATATGTAATTATATGTAATCTATGTATAGTCAAATTTAAAAGAAATTTAAAAGGCCTATTAAGAAAGTTATTTCCTATTCATGAATTTAAAAAGTTAATATTGTAAGATGGCAATATTTTTTAAATTAGTTGAAAAGATATTTTCTAAGAACAGAATTCTAGGTTGACATTTGTTTTGTCTCATGAATTTGAAGATATTTCACTCTTTTCAGACATCTTTGGCTCTTTTGAGAAATCTTTTATTAGTTTAATATTCATTCCTTTGTATATAAATTTCTCTTCTTTATTTAATCTCAAACCACATATTTTGTTGTTTTTTAGTTTCATTATGGTGTCTCTATTTCTATTTTGGTTTATCCTGTTTGGTATAAATTATTCATTAATATTTATGGATTGTTATTTTCAGTTCTGGAACATTCTTAGCATTATAGTTATGAATGTTACTCCAACTTTGTGCTATCTATCCTACCCTCTGAAGACACTCATTAGACAAATGTTAGACATTCAGGTGTCCTCAACATCTTTTCACCTTTAAAAAATATTTTCCATCTTTTTTCATTAAATTATGAATTTTAAATAATTTTAGATCTTCCATTTAGCAGTTTTCTTTTTTTTCTTACCTGCTATTTAATCCATCAATCTTGTTTCATTTTTTAGTTTCAAATATCTCATTCTTATTTCTAAAGATTTCATGTGGTTGTCTTTCAACTTTGCCTGGTCATTTTTGATTGCCTCCTATGGTTCATTTCTGCGATCTCAACTTTCTGAATTTACCAATTCCACAGTATATACATATTCCAAAATATATACTACATACGTATATATGATTTTGTCAATTGAAATGAATTTTTAAAAATATTCCTGCAAAATTATTTTATATTCTGCTTTTGGTATTCCTACATCTGAAGTCTTGGGAAAGGTTTAATTCTGTTTTCCTGACAATTCTCACTCCTGGTGGGAGTTCTCTCCTCTGCTTTGTGATCTTTGACTCTGGCTCAGATGTCCTGGGTTTTCATCAGCTGGAGCCTGAGGCCCTCACTTCACAATGACTATGCAATTGCTTTTGTCAGAAACCTGGAGATGTTGCCAACCTTGGGCATTTTAATCCTTTTACAGAATTTCAAGCTTAAAGCAGGATCAGGTTCAGCGCTAACAACCTGCCCTTGGCCAGAACCTAGAGTCCAAATTACAGTATGGTTATTGGCATTTGCTCTCAGATCAAGCTGTTTTAGCATTTTCTTAGTGCTCAAGGCTTTTTGCTCTGCTTTGTTTATTTGCTTGTTTGAGCTGCAGAGGCCTCTGAGGTTTCCGTTAATTCTGCTCGCCCAGAAATGTCTCAAAAATACGTTCCATCCAGAAACCAGTTGCTTCACATAAGAGGCCTTCTCATTGTGTCTCATTTGCCAAGCTAGCAAAAGCATAAATGTTTTTATATTTTTACACTAAGTATTTTTAAGTTATTAATTTTATGTTTTACTTAATTATTTATTGGTATATTGTAATGAAATATCATAGTAAGATTCATAGTGCTACATTCATACATGTGTACAACATCCCTTGGTCTGTTTCCCTCCCTCCATATCCTCTTCCCCACCTCCTCCTTCCCCATGCATGACCATGAGATTTATTGGGAAACGTTCATATATGCACATAACATTATTTGGAATTTTCCCTTCCCCAAACCTCCTTTTTCTTTCCCCTCCTTTCCCCCAACTCTCTTTCACTACTTTGCTCATCTCTCTCCTCATTTTCAAGAGGGAGGTCCCTTTTCTTTCCTATTTTCTTTCTAGCCTCTGCATATGAGAGAAAACATGTGATCCTTAATTTTTTCAATGAGTTTGAGATAAATAATTCATTCATAAAACAAAGACAACAATGGTGTCAAACATTATGAAGATTACCTGAGTTAGTGCTAGCTAGATAAAATGTATTAAATAAATGGCAGCTATTAGTATCAATATTAATAATACACATCATTCATCTTATGTGATACTTATAATTAAAATTCAGAATTTCTCGGATGAAATCCATTGTTTCCAAGAGTTTATGTTATTTTGGTTGATTAAATGCCCTGTAGATATTTTATTTGCAACTAATTAAAATGTAATATGACACATTTTATTATATAAAAAGCTAATAAATAGTAAAAGAATTTCAAAAATAAGAGGCTCTTATGAATTATTAATTGATATATTTAATAAAATAGTTTATATTACACAAAGAGATGTTTACATGAATTATTATTTGGGAAAAGATCAGAAAAATTCTCCCTAATACAAACCATTGGTTGATTATTTAATTCACTCAATGAATATATTTCTTGAGCCACAGTTGGTAAAACAATACACTTTATGGTATGCACATTTATGTCCCTTGAGTCAATAATACTTACAGGTATGATTCGGGAGAAAAGACTAGTTTATTTGTGGGATAATGATAATCATAAGAAAGTGAAAATGAATACTTATGCCATGCACTGTGCAAAAATATTTTACCCACATGATCTAATTTAACACTTGGAAACCTCCTTCCAAGGTGGATTCTATTGTTGTCATTGGTTTTTCTGATGAGGAACTTGAAACCTAGAGATTAAATAAAGTTTCCAAGGTCAAGATGTGAATTTAATCCTAATTCTCTCAGACTTCAGGGTTCATGCATCTAGAAACTGCTCTTACTGCTTTGTACTGCTATGTTAGGTGTAATAATTAAAGCACATGACACATGCTCCCAGAATTCCCTGTGGACAGCACCATCAGTCCACTCTGGAGGGAAGGGGGAAGCCTAGGCTGGAAGTGGGTTTGAACTGTGCCTTGGAGAGTGAGCAGGCAGACTGTGGAAAGGTATTCCAGGCAGAGGGGGCAGCTGAAAATCAGCACTGAGGCCCAAGAACAGGATGCTCTATTAAGAGAGCAAGGGGTCTGATGTGGCTGAGACTTTACTGAGAGTCTCGGCAAAGGAATAAATAGGTCAGGACTGTTGGTTCAGGCTGTGAAACCAAGTCGAGAAACTTGACTGAGAGCCACTGGAACTTTTGGCAAAAGTTCAAATGAGACATGACTTAGATTTTAGTGAAATAAGTATAACAGCATCATAAAGGTGGAGAGCTAAGAAATTTATAGAGGTAGAGCACTTAAAAGATTATTGGAATGATATAATCAGGAAAGGAAGAGGTTACTGCTGTGGAAATGGAAATTTTCAGGCTGTAAAAGTACAATAAATTTGAAGCTTATAACTCATCTTGAGGTTTCTATTCTATTTCTATTGAGGTTTTATTTTATCTAATTAAAATATAACTTCAAATAATTGGATGATATTCCATATTTACTTCTTCAGTAGCATTTTTGTCTTTAAAGAGTTATAAATATCTGGAGTGAATATATTAAATAAATTTTAGTTATTTCATAACTATTATAAATTTTATTCTTTAAAATAGCCTATATTATCCAGGTGTTAATCCTAACTTAATTGCTGGTGCAAATAAAATATTTTAAGCTTATATTAATAAATATGCAGAAGCAGGAGACCAACAGAAGGTTCGACTGGTGCTCTGCATCCCAGGGCCGTCACAAGGAATGAAATGACTTATGAGTGATCATCAGACCCACATATGGATAATATCCACAAAATAATATTTCTACCCTGCCAACGAACCTACCAATAAAGCAGAAAAGCTTTCAAAGTCTTTCAAACTCATACACATTATGTGCAGTTAGAATTTTCATTCTTGTTTTATACACCAGTAAATAATAAATTTTAATTGGAAACCAAAGGATTTGGACTTTAATTGGTACTTTGGGTTTGGTAGTCTTTTCTGAGGTCTTTGTAGGATAATGTTGCAATTGTACTGTCAACATTTCATGGAAATATTGACTATTCTAATTGTATGCATTAACAAAGCAAGAGAATGATTAAAGAAGGCATCTGTTAATCACTTTTATAAGTGATCATTTCCATTTTAAATTACAAGATGCATAACTCGATCTCCAAATATGTATCCCAGAGTACAATACAAATGCATAAATGTAGAAAAATGTCAAAACCATATAATAATGTCCAAACACAGACAAGTAACAAATGCAGCAGAGAGTGCCAGTGTACCAAATCTTGTTTTCTCCTTTTCTTCTTCTCATTGTCATTCTCCTCTAACTCAGGAGGAATATGAAAATATTCCTGAGATACAGACTAAAGCCATAAAGCATACAAAGAAAAATAAGCATCTCCCAGAAGATCAATTTATTATAGTACCAAATTTCCTATTCATGAAGTTTGATCTAATTGCCTCAGCATGGAAATATATTATTTTTATAGTTTATAATGATACATGAATGTAATTACATTTTAGTGATGTGCACATATTAGCAAAATAATGCCTGTCTTTAACAGTGAAACAGTGTTTGATTTCTTTAAAATACAGTCCAGAAATTACATGCATATTAAATTACTATGTACATTCCAGTAGCTTATGATACTATGTCAAATATATGTTATAAATACTTTATATAATATTTTCATCTTAAATACACGATTTCCATGCATACAAATAAATGTACAGTTTGCACAGTTTTTACTAACAATTCTTATATCCAAGTAATTTTCTAGGTTACTATTTCTATTTTATTAAGCATTTAGTATTTCTTGTCCTTCTGTCTGTCCTAGCTCCAAGCATGCAAACTACCCAAAAATCAATAGAGTATATTATCAATCAAAGTGGAAAATACCTCTCCTTTGGAGAGTTACTACTGCCATTAACCATATTAGGGTCGTGGTACTTTCTGAAGATAATCTGTTTTAGTGTTCTGGATTACTTAAGTAGTCTCTTCAGCTTTTAAAAATCATATTTACTTTCTTGGCCACTGACCAAGTATCAGGGGACTTTCCAGCCAAACTATGGATGAACATGATGCATGAGCCATTCTTAACTTTTTTCTCCCTTTTGTGTTTGTAATTTAAAGAAAAAAATCCTGAACACAGTTCAGGAGGAAATGTTCAAGCCAGTCTCCTCGTGCCCTGTGACATACTTCTCAAACAGGCCATTCATTTTCACACCCTCTTTTTGATTGACGTTCTCCCACCTTTTGATTCTGCATCTGCCCTTTGATAAAAATCAAACTACCTCATTATACATAAATGGAAGTCTGAGTGCTGAAATCCGAGTGCAGGGACTTGTTTTTGGACTGACACCCTGAGAAGTAGTCTCATTAGAAAAATTCACATGTGCAGTTAAAAGTTATCTCAAGCTGTGACTCCAAGTCTATGGATGTGTTGTCATGCATAATAGACGTTGGGGTCATCTATCACCTCGTGTCAGCTTCCTTGCTTAGCCTAGAGGGGTTGTGATGCTACATAGAAGACCCTAATCCCTTTATGCTAGGAATGGCATTTGGGGCCTTTCATCTTAATGGAGAAGTTAGTATTCCTTCAGTACAACTATGAAAGACGTGACTAGGATGAGCCGGGATTATTAAACAGGATGAAAGGCAGTTAGGTACAAGAGTGCCTATGAACTGAATCAATAATACAACATTCAGAATGTACTTCTGAATATACTTTTTTTCTTCCCCGTTTTTCTTCAGTAGTGTAGAAGTTAAACAATAAAATAACACTTTAAAATCAGAAACCAGTGATCCTACAGATCACAAGTTACCAATGTTTTATTTATTATAAACTGATAAAGGTTTTCCTAAATCATTCTATTATTGTGGTAACTTTAATTATATTAAGGTATTACATTTCTCTGCCTAAAGTAATTTTTGAAATGATAACCCATTCTTTGATGTAGTTATTAACCACCAGAAGGGAATCCCCTCTGGTGGTTAAAATGATGAGAGGCTCTATCTTCATTTATTTATAAAATGGCAGAAAGAGCGTTTTTTCTTCTCTTTTACTTTAAACCTACTTCCAGTTTTCCCTGTAACTCTGCTGACATCATGACAAAATTAATTTTAAAAATGAAAGAAAGTATATTGTCAAAATACTCATAAAATTATGTTTGACATTACAAATAGAATATAGTGAAGTGAGGGCCTATGATTTTTATATTAACATGTGAATATGGATTTTGAGCATTTTCAAAAAATATAGATGTCTCTAGGAGTTGCTTTAAATATTAGATGAGTTTTAATAATGGATGAAGGAGAAAAATTAGGAAGAATAACACTATTCTACCTCAGCAGGAATGGGCTGGGAAATAATCAGATGGCCTGGTAGTATGTGGGGATGGACTTAGCTCAGTGATTTTATCAGCTACAGTTACCACAGTATTGAAGAAATAAGAGAGAATGGAGGAGAGGATGAGAAACATGGAATTCTTTTGTTAGTAGATGTTTCTTGGCTTTAAGTAATAATCTGTAAAATCTCAGTATCATAAATTCTGTTTTCCACACATATGTGTAGCCTCCATGGCAAAAGGAATACTAAACTATTTCTTAAAATTTTGAACAAGTAAGACTGCCAACTACTTAACCCAAGATAAAATACTCTTAGTAATAGTAAGGATAAGTATAATGTTCTTATAATTTCATAGTCAAATAACCCCTACTCCTTTGTTGCCCAAAAGAAAGTTTGAAGAACTAATATTTAGAAAATAAGAGTGCTGGCTGGGCATGGTGGTGCACGCTTGTAATCCCAGTACTTGGGAGGTGAAGACAAGAGGATCCGGGTTCTCGGCCATCCTCAGCTATTTAGTGAGGCCCTCTGCAACTCAGTGAGACCCTGTTTCAAAATAAAGAATGAAAAAATAGGGCTGGGGATGTAGCTCGGAGGTAGAATGCCCCTGGGCTCAATCCCCAGTACTGTAGAAAAAAAAAAGAAAGAGTGCTATTAATAGATATTTTCTAAAAAAATGTGATGACTGCCATATATGTATATTAAATGAACATTCATTAAACATTTTATTTAAATCGATAATGAATAAACTCAAAGTGTTACAAGTAGCTCAAAGGGGAATCCAAAGAACAAACACATAAATCCAGAATATTGAGAAGAATGGGTGAATTTGCACAGTGGGGAGGGAAGTTAGTTGAACCTCCACCTCATAGAATTCACATATCTATAGGCTAGAAGTATTTTGCATTGCTATTAGGCATCTAAAACTTGGAATATTATAAAATAACTTACACTCTGAATAGCACATGGTTTTCCAATGATGCACAATTTTTACAGTCTAATTTTTGTACTAACTATAGTTGTTTCACAACATGAGGTATAGGCAAATATCCCTATTAATAAATAGATGATGGGCAAAGAGAGAAAGGAATGAATAAATTAACAATAATTTTTATGGAAATCATTTTCCATAACCCCTTATCACTCTCTCGTTTGTTTTCAAATTTTCATATCACTTCTCCTCCAAATGTTATCTTTCTCCTGACTTCATTTTTCTACATACTTTTCTGCAAGCCTTTCACCTGATTTCACTCCTTTGCTTCCATTTCCCATTTTTCTTGACCCCTTATTGCTTCAACTGCAAGTCTGTCTGTGCTCATTTATAACAATTGCTTTTCTTCCTGAATGATGATGCAATAACTAAAAGTAGGAAAGTGAAGCTTTCTAAAAATTTAATATACAGAGTAGAACTGCAAGCTTAAGAGAGTTTCTACATTGTTCTTTGTTCCCTATGTTAGTGTCTCTTGTTTAATTGAATATATTTTCCACTACTTAAATACATGTAAAACTTCCTTTTCATGTATTGCATGCTAGATCAGGAAACCCATCTTTTCAATGTCTAATCAAAAAATAGAGTTGAATTTTATTTATGTGCCTTGTATTGGGTTACTGAAGGATAATAATAGAATTCTCTGGAGAGAAATGTAGTTGTTACAACTAAATTAATATAGGCATAACACACTGATCATGTCATATCACTCATGCTATACAACATATATTTAATTTCTCTGAAACTCATTTTTGTATTTCAATACACATGTGCAATTTTCATATCTCAGTTAAAAACCTCATTTTTTCTTGTAGGTTTGTGTGGCTTGCTTTCCCACTTCTTTCAGAGTTTCTTCATGGGCTCTTGATTATGACAAAGAGCATTTTTAACAGTTATAGTTTGACACATTCCTAGAGGGACACAAAACATTTTAATAAGGAATCTATGTGCAGTGTGGTGCTATGGACTCAGTACAGACAAGGGGGAGGGATCCCAGAGCTGATTCAGAAATCACCAGCCCCGCCACTCCCACTCCCACCCCACACCCACAGCACACAGGCCCGGAGCAAGGCTGCCTGCACCTCAGTTTCAAAGAGCAGGACAAGGAGCCAGCAGAGATGTGTTGGTGGCTATCCCAGAACACTGAGTGGGGTGGGGGCACCTCCTACAGCACAGGAGGGCCAAGGGGTGTGCCTCAGAAGATCCAAGGTGATGAGGCTGCCACCCCGGAGGGCTCAGAGGGGAGACCATCCAACCACATAAGGTCACTCTTAATCCTTAAGAACTAATGAATTTCCTGGATAAGTTTTGGTCTTGCTTGGGACCCATCAACCCTTCCTTCTTTCTTGCTTCTCCATTCTGAAATAAAAATGTCTACCTTGTGCCTCTCCCACTATTGAATTTTGGCAACACATAAATTGTCTGATTTCACAGGTTCAAAGCTAAAGAGGAATTCCACCTCAAAGTGAATAGTACCTTAAGCGCCAGGCGTGGTGGCGCACACTTGTAATCCCAGTACTTGGGAGGCAGAGACCGGAGGATCCGGGTTTGTGGCCAGCCTCAGCTACTTAGTGAGGCCCTCCACAACTTCGTGAGACCCGGTTTCAAAATAAAGTATAAAAAATAGGGCCGGGGTGTAGCTCAGAGGTAGAATGCCCCTGGGTTCAATCCCCGGTATCGCAAAAAAAAAAAAAAATTGTACCTTAAGCATCACTCATATCTGATTTAGATGATATGTAGGGAACTTTGGGCTTACACTTCAGAGTTGATGCTGGAACAACTTAAGTCTTTGGGGGACTATTTGAATAGAATGAATGTATTTTGCATGTGAGAAGGACATGGATTTGGGGGGTTGCTAGGGACACAATGCTATGAACCAAATCAGGAGAACATGTTGAAACTGTAATTCCTAATGTGATGCTACTTGGAGACAGGACTTTTAGAAAACCGTCAGGTTTAGATGGGCTCATGAAGGTTGGACCCACATGATGGGATTCATGTCCGTATAACAGGAGACAGGAGACAGTGTGTTCTCTCTCTCTGCCATGTGCAGACACAGTGAGAAGGTGGCCATTTGTAAGTCCGGAAGCGAGCCTTCAGACTTCAAACTGCAGAACTGTGAGAAAAAATTCTGTTATTTGAGCTACCCAGTGTATGGTATGTTGTTATGCAGCTCAGACTAGGACAGATGTGACACTCTCCCTTAGGCATAAACCATAGAGAAGAGGTCTTGAGGATAACAAGTAACAAGAGACAGTTTCACTAATATACTTTGCATCTAATGACATTCAAAGAAGAAGAAAATAGAAGTGAACTAAAAAAAAGTACATTTTAAAGCAGGGATATAGAGGAGGCATAAAAGGCAAGGTACTTCTGTTATGAATCATGACTGAAACAATGCCCTTCAAGTTTGTCCATGTTGCCACAAACGACAGTTTTCTTCTTTTGTAAGGCTGAATGGTATTCCACTGTGTATATAAAATACGCTTTCTTTATTAATTTATTCACTGGTAGTCATTCCACACTGTACACATATATTGAAACATCACATTCTATTCCATAAATTATATAATCATGATTTGTCGATTAAAATAATATTAATGAATAAGGACATTTTTATTAATTAACATAAACCTTTGCCCCACATATTAATTTGTATTGCATATGTACATAATCTGCTTACTTCATCTGCATCTTTTTATTTTTGCAACTCTCTCTTTTGCATATATTTTTTATTTTTGCTAATACATGCAGACCTAGTTCACTTATTTCAATTTTACAAATATATGCTAATTTAATATCCATTCTCTTACAAATGGTTTCTATTTTATCACTAACAAGGATAAGACTGAAGGAAATCTCTTTGTACCATATCCTTTTGTATAGATGCAAGAGTTTGGTTTCTTTGGGGGTATAGAATTAGATGTGGAATTCTTGGGTCATCGTACACTTTCATCTTATTGAATATTAGGGTTAACGTTCTCTGATTGAATATGAAAACATTTCCTCTCATCCCCACTAACAAATTTTAATTCCTTCAGAAAGCAATGAACTGGATTTTAAAAATGATGACTTTCCCATTTGATAAGTACATTTCTTCAGTTATAATTTTGAAATAGCTCCGACTTCCTGTGTGAATCGTCTATCTCACAGTGTCTTCCACTGATCAAACCACAAGGAAGAAATCTAACATAATATGTGCATTTCCATCAAAACCAAAATTGTTAAACTGTTTAAGTCTAAAACAACACCAAAAAATATCAGGAAATATCAGACATCAAGTTTTGAAAACCTAATCTAAGATGACACTCCATAAACTTTTATTTCCTGGGTTTATAAAATGGACTGTTCAAAAAAATATATAGACTGTCGTGTGAGCAAGCCTGCCTTGGTTATCTCTGGTGTCCACTGATTCCACTTCTCCCTATAACAAATACATGGCCATCTGCTGCCAGAGAAGAGGACAAGAAAAAAGTGTTGTATGTCCTCATTCAATATAAATTTAAAAATAAAAAATGAAGTATAACATATCTCAGTGAAAAATAAACTTTTTTTTTATTTCAACCAAGCAGAATGAACCATCTATTGAATGTCTGTATTTTATTTATTATTGTCTTATCCCAAATGGAAGATGTCAGCATAAGTCAACACCAACCATAAATTGTTTCTAGAAAAATACAATGTCTTACAAAAAAAAAAAAAAAAACAAGGGGTAGCAGAACTGACAGTAGGCAGGTTAGGAGAAGATAACTTTTAAAAACATCTTGAAAAAATAAATTTTTATGGAAAGAGGAAATTCTATATGTTTGGATCTGAATACTGTTTTCAAAATTGATTACAACAATAAATGCTATTTTTGAATTTAGCATGAATGATAACACAAATAGTTACCATGGCTATATATGTATTTCTAAAGAGATAAAAATCATCTAATTCATATGAAATATTTATATAATTCATTTTTAAAATCTAATTTTATCTGTGTAAGCACTTCAATTGTCATTTTACCTGAGAGAGTAAAGTTTATATGGTCTACATGATTTAGGAAAAAGAAATTGGTTTTCTTTCTATAAATGTGAGTAGCATTTTATTTTACAGATGAGTTTCAGCTATTTATCCTTAAAATAAACCAAAGGATGATCTGCTTGGAAAGTTTTATACGATATAATATTATGATTCACATGTTTCCAGATAATTATGTAATCAGTATATCTAATTTTTGTGTGTGTGTGTGTGGTACTGGCGATTGAACCCAGGGTCCCCTAAGTACATCTCTGAGCTACACCCCCAGCCAATTTTATTTTTTTTATGTTGAAACAGGGTCTCACTAAGTTGCTGAGGATGGTCTCAAATCTGCTATCCTCCTGTCTCAGCCTTCCAAGTACTGGGATTAAAAGAGTGCACCACCACACCCAATTTATATCTAATAATTTAATAAGTAATTACACTTACACATTTAGTCCAAAGGAAAATATTGAGATTAAACCATCATCCACCCTTCTGCCAAACTTGGTGGCATTACACCAAATATTTTTTTCTGCTGTTGTTTTATCATTCCAAAAATAATTGCTTAAATTATATATTTCCCTTTAGTGAGTTAAACTTGCAGGGACTATATTAGATTTTCTCTTGATTTTAATAGTGCAATTTCAACAGAGTTAAGTTTTAAGAAATTCTTAAAATCTACTTCTAGTTAAAGCATTGTATTCTTAATAAAAATAAGGATTTATATTCATGTATGAAATCATTCCAGGTTCTTTCCAAGTCTTCATAATGTTTGGAGCCCAGTGCACAGGAAGATGCAGCCCTCCATCTATTTCTTTCCTGCTGCTGACAGCAAAGAGCTGAGGACCTGCATGCTGCAGGGGCCTGCGGGGTGACTGATGGATGGGCTCTGTCCCACGGGTCTCACAAGAAGGAGAGCTAAGCTTCAACTCAGAGAATAGAGGGGCCTCGCAAACGACAGAGAAACAAGCTTACGTGGATGCGGCTGCCTGCTCACATATGCTGGGGGACTATATGTTAGTAGCAAAGAAAAGCACCAGACCTATCTATACAGCATTCCTGATGTGTTTCTGTGCAAGGTGAGAGGAAGGGGAAAGGTTAGATAATAGAGAGTATATGGAAGGGAGGGAGGTGGGGAGAGAGTGATGTATCCTCTTTTCTTCTCACATAAAAACGTGGAATGTGTCCCTAAGTGGCTTTCTATCTGCCCACTCTCTCCTCTTTCATAGATGCTGTAAATAATGGTAGTGAACAGTGTTCTTTTATTTCTCTTGCAGCTCCACATAAATGTCTTTGTCCAACAGGACATGCACAAATATCTGACTTCCTGCTGACAGTTATTCTAGAATTTCCTTCATTAGAGTTTCCTCTTTTACAGATGAATATTTATTCACCAAATACATGAGTTGGAAGTACTATTCTCTTGTATCATGCTTCTTCCTAGAAATAGTTCATTTATGCATGCACAAAATAGGTCTTTAGGGGACTCTCTTTTGGATGAAATGGTAAACACGGAGCAATAAAAAGGCATCATAATTTTCCAATTGCATATGCACTTAGTATTTGATATAAACCAGCAGTGCCTTAGTTTTAGATCCTGAGTATTACAGATAAAACATCTAATTGATGTCATTTTCCCTGTCATCATCACTGTGTTTGAAATATATAGATGGCATTGTATGGCTCCCTCTGGTGTTTAAATTTAAACACTTGAAAACACACTAATTTGGTCAAAGACAAGTAGGAAAAAAAGTGGTAAGTAAAGAAAAAAGTTATCTCTGGTGCAACAGATTTGAGGATAGGTTAACTGGGATTTTTTCCATTAATATATTTTCATAATTGGGTTATATGAAGGAAGTTATTATTAAACAATCTCTTTTCTTCCCCAGAAACCATTGATGAAGCTCTTAACTTCTACTGGGCATTTTTATCTGTTGGTGCTGTGGAGAGCAAAGTATTCACTCAGCCAATGGGAGCTGTTGTCAAATAAGCTACAGTTGTCTACTCCAGTGTCAGTGGTCTCCTAAGTACATTTAAAAAGAAGATAAAAGAGCTGGGAAGGTGGCAAATGATGGAAAGGGAAAGAGAACAAGGGGAACTCTAGAAAGAATTTAAGAAGCGAGATAGGACTTCCATAGGATAAGTCTTCTGTTTTGCTTTTAATTTTTCCATTAAAAAATAAATGTTGCAATATAGATCATAAAATTCACCTTGTGTTTATTGAAATGTATAAATGCCAGTGTGTTTCTTTTACTGCGTTTTAGGACAAATTTAGTACAAATTCTATGCTTTTTGCATTCTATACTATGCATGAATTCATGTCTTCGCCTAGCTTATTTTTCAGTTAAATATTAATCCCATTTTTTCAGATGAAGAAACCAAGTCACACATAAGTTAAGTATTTTTCTAAGTGAAAAGCTAGTGAATTAAAACTGGTGCATATTTAATTCCAGTGCCCATATTCTTCCCACCATACAACCCTTTCTCCTTCAAGTCTTCAGATTTATATATATGCATATTTTTAGCAATCGTGTTATGGTTAATAGGAGTTTTTATTACCAACACCTCTATTTTAGGCTGCATATTTCAGAAAAAAAGACATGCTAACATTTTATTGGTATTGCATTGCTCTTTTACATTCTGTTAATTTGTAAACTGCCCCAACTTCCGACAAAATATAGAATAGAAGGGCCCATGATATATCAAATGCATCTTTTATGAAATTGAATAAAATACAAAAATAAAAAGATGATTTCCCTTCAAAGAGGTTAACTGTGCATTCATTGCATGTCAGATACAAGCTAAGAAACTGAGAGGTGGCATAAGACCACAGACAGACTTAGTCCTGACCTAGCTACTTGATTGGACCCACTACCATCCCATTCAACAGCTGTGGCCTCCCACAAGTTACTACGACTTGAGAGTTTCAGTTTTCTGGTCTGTAATATAATGACAATAATACCCAGTACATTTTATAATTGTTTCATGAATTAAATTACTTAAGTGTGATAAAATCCTTAGAACAATAGCCTGAAATATAGAAAATCCACACCAAGCATTCATAGTAGAAATTGAGGCATAACAGTAAAATAAGTCACCAAGGGCACAGAGCCTAAGAAAGGGCACAGCTGGGACTTGCCCAAAGGATTGTGTGTCTAGCATGTGAAGCTGAGTTATTGTAAAATATCACTTCTTAGTAAGCTAATCAGCACTTTAGAGTCCCTCTCTGACTTGGTTAAAAGTATATCTGGATAAACATAAACTATGGTTATTGAATTTATTTCACCTAAGAGGTTTGTTCATTTTCAAATAGGCTGGAATAAAATCTATGTTGAACCTACAGACCTTTCAAGGTCCCTGGAGATGTTTCCTACACCCCAGTAAGAGTTCTTTAATATTTTCTGTCCCCATTCATACAAGTGATATGTGGTGGGAGGTAAACAAAGGATGAAGACTTAGGTAGTTTTTAAGGCACATTCAGAAAAATTCTGTTGAAAGTACCTTCCAGAGTTCTTCACAGTGGTAACAAGTTTGTAACAAATCCCTGCACTGATTTTTAACACCTCTAGGTATGCTTAGGGAGCCCCTAATCAGTCTATGGCTGATGGGATTTGAGGAGGGCTATGGAGGAATTAAAATCTGATAATAAGCTAAGACTATTTTTTCTGTCTTGTAAACAGAAAATGCATGATATTTGTGTATGGATTTTTTAAAAAGATCTCTTGGACCTCTGTTTGTATCTGTCAACACCAAGGGCATTATTATGAAGTTGATTTTCACTACCCCCTTTCCAATATCTTATCAATAGCAGACTATGGAATGTTTGAAAGGTGGAGGCACCTAAGCTTCTGAATGCAGATTTTAGGGCTTATAGGCATTTGGTGATACTAACAAATATATCATAAGCCCATTTTTATAGTCCCAAAGTTAGACTTCAGTGTAGTCTTCAAGATGGGAAATTTATGAAAAAGGGACTTTTGTACCTATGATAAATGTTTTTCCAGTGCATAGAAAATAATATAGCCCTGACTCTGTGTCACTGCTATTTTCCTTGATGAAGGGATTTGAAAACATTATGTGAAAGAGCCTTATATCTTTTCCCTTGTCTTGCCTATCTATCTGTAATGGAGAGGATAGTGAACATGCTAGCAAAAGCGTGCAGCCCAATGTAGGACAATCTTCTCACATAGATACCTTATTAAGAGAGGGTTTAAATTTAGAAAATGCATCTGGAGTAAAATGTTTAAGAGAAATTCCTATGTTATGATCCAAGGAATAATTCAACAAATAGACTTATAAGGCTGTCTCAGTATCTTTGTGATAGTGTTGCAATGGTCACAATCATGTTTTAATTAAATGTTTCCTAATAGAAATCTGATTCATTAAGCCACCCACAGTTAACTGAGAGCTCATCAACTTAGGTAACTAATTTAGCTAAATATTATGTAGTGAAGTAGAGATCTTCACATTTTTATATTGAAGAAAATAATTTTTGAGCTTTTCCTACAAATGTTTAAAGAAGAGATTAAACCATGGAAAAAACTGTATTATTTCTGTGTATACAAATCTAATTGTAATTTTAAGCATTTCTTTATATAATATAATATTAACAATCACAGTGCTAGAACTTCTGTGTTAGGCAAAACAAATATTTCAAAAAGAAACTGAATTTTATATCCTGATATTATACATACTATTATGATAAAATATCCTCATATAGCTTTTTCCCATTCATTTTCAGAAATAGATACCACATTTCATTCATATCCTGGACATTTGCAGAATAATGAGATCTAATGTTTGGGAAAGGTGCCTGGAAACTTCGCTCTTTACCTTTGTAAAGGCTCATCTACCCACACACGAATCTACTTTTCTGGTGCAGATTAAATATACTGTTCTAAACGACTTTGACCCTAATTTGTTTTAATCAAATATAAGTGTAAGGAACCGATTTCTAAATTGCAAACGTTCTTATATAAGGTTAAATAAGTAATTTAGCTCTGCTATCTATTCAATATTATTTACTCTGAGTTTATCTGTTTGAGTTATGTATATATTATAGTGGCATAATTTTATGCTTCACCCCAGTGTCCTAATAAGCCACTAAAGTTTTATTACCTATTACATATGGCAAGTTTTTCTTAACATAGAAAGCAGAGAGAGAGCTGTGAAAACCAGCCACCTGCAGGACTATAGGGCCCATGGCATCAGAACCCCAGGCACAGAGCAACATGGCACACTCTTGCTTAGTCTCAGACAGATCAGCAGTTGAATCCCTGTTTCTAAACTTACTATACAACTCTTTCAAATTATGTCATTTGCAGGAAAATAGATGGACCTGGAGAACATTATGTTAAGTGAGATTAACCAGTCACAGAAAGTGAAGGGTCATATATTTTCTCGCATATGGGGAAGCTAGGGAGTAATTGGGATACAAGGGAAAACTTTAGAAAATGGACGAGAAACCTCAGGGGAGCCAGGGAGGTGGTCTTGGGGAAGAGGAGTGGGGAGAGGGAGGATCAATGAAGGAATCACTTCCATCGACATTATGCACACATGTGAGAAGACCAATGTCAATCTCAGTGTCCTGCATGGGAAAGGGGGGAGTGGGAAGGGAACAGGGGAAAGCCCACCAAGTGCTGTGCGTATGTATGTCACTATCCCTATGAACTACATTATGATGTGAGACTATAAGGCAACAATAAAAGTGTAAAAAAATTAATCTATTTAATTAATCTATTACCCCCTGTCATTAAAATGGGGTAATGATGCCTATTCCACACAGGATGATAAATAAATGAGATATAACTTTAAAATTCAGAGCCCAGTATCTATAATCAGAGAGCTCACACAAATGGCAGTTGTGACTATTAAGATTTACACATCTTTGCATATTCACAGGTGCCAATTTTACTCCTAGGTTTCACTAAGTGTTTATCTGATTTTATTATATGTCCTGTATTTTCTTTGTTTTATGCTTAGCCAATTTAGATAGTTTTCTTTAATGTCTTGTACAATCTATTCAAGTTTTCCTTTGATATGTGTCTGTATTTCCTGTAAAAAGCAATTTTTCCAACCTCCCACTGATTTATTGCATATAAATTTATATCTGATATCAAGAAGAATCCTATATTATTATTGTTTTAATTTTGCTTAAAATTCAATGTCTCATTTTCTTAATTCATATTTCAGTCCACCAAAAACTATGTTGGGTAAATTAAAGCTACATAGTCATAGAAATAGTATTTGAGGAAAAGAACATCCACCTACAGATGCATATAATATTTGAATTGTTTTAAAAAACTTTTAGCCGGGCGTGGTGGCGCACGCTTGTAATCCCAGTACTTTGGGAGGCGGAGACCAGAGGATCGGGGTTCGCGGCCAGCCTCAGCTCTCTCTCCCTGTCTCTCTCTCTCTCTCTCCTCTTAATGAGGCCCTCGGCAACTTCGTGAGACCTAGTTTCAAAATAAAAGTATAAAAAATGGGGCCAGGGGCGTAGCGCGGAGGTAGAACGCCCCTGCGTTCAATCCCAGGTACCGCAAAAAAAAAAAAAACTTTTAAAGATTGGAATCTCCCCACCATGTATATCCACACTTGCCCTTCCCTATGTGTTTGTCAATTCTTTCAGCATAATTCCACAAATAAAATAGCCAGCAGTAGGAGAGATTTTAAATATATTCAGTACCTGAAACCGATAGATTACTATGCAACCATAAAATATTAAAATTGCCTATAATCCCAGTACTTGGGAAGCTGAGACAGCAGGATTGAAAGTTCCAGGACAGCCGCAGCAACTTAGCGAGGCCCTCAGCAACTTGAAGAAACCGTTTCAAAATAAAAATATAAAAAGAGCTAGAAGTGTAGCTCAGAGGTAGAATGTTGCCGGGCGTGGTGGCGCATGCCTATAATCCCCAATACTTGGGAGGCTGAGACAGGAGGTTCGTGGGTTCGTGGTCAGTCTCAGCAAGTAGTGGGGCTCTCCTCAACCTAGTGAGACCCTGTTTCAAAATAAAGAATAAAAAATAGGGCTGGGGTGTAGCTTGGAGGTAGAATGCTCCTGGGTTCAATCCCCAGTACTGAAAACAACAACAACAACAAAAAGACTATTAAATTGCTATGATTATATGGAAAAACATTTATTACATTTAAATAAAAATCTCAGAACATAAAATTACTTATTATAGTAAAGAAATGAATTTTTGTTAGAAGGGAGAAGAACTGGAAAAGGCAGCTCCATGGTTTTCAGGTTGTTCTTGGAGCTGAAACTTCTCTTTCATCTGAAATATCTCATGTTATGAAACCAATGTCTTGAATTTTCTTCTGTTTAAGTTGAAGTCCCATTCTTAGAAAATTAAGAGAGTCCAGAATTAAAGATCATATTAGTTGGTATTAACATGAAATCAGAAGCATATATATAGAGAGAGAGGGTAATAGCATTTTTCTTTATATTTTTAGTCAGTATATAGCACACTGCAAGTCCACAACTTTCCACAGAAGAAAAATTAATATCAATCATTATCCCCAACATTTCCTCTCAACACACCTACCCAATTTCCTTACATTTACAATTTCTATTCTCATCAAAATACCAATAAAATAAAAACTGGGGTGATTATAGCCCTTAGTGGAAGAAGCAAAAAATACTAGGAGAATGAAGACAAGCTAGTATTTGTCTGATTCATCCAACTACACTAGAATGGAGTGGGAGGATCAGACACAGACGACATAGAGCAATATCGCTCTTTATTAAAGCACTGTGTGCTGCACTCCTCTCTTTTCTTTCTTATGCAGCACATGTGATATGACTTTGAAATGGAAACTCTGCATATGATATTGGAGGAACTAAATCTCTTAAGATATATGTGGTATTTACCATAAAAATGCTGTACTATAAAATATCTATTTTCTCATTAATCCGTTAAAAGAACAGTTTGCTATGTGCATGGTAAGCATCCAGTGTCCAGTGTTGAAAATATCTACTGGATAAACTTCTTAAAGGCAGAGAGCCTCTAAAATGGCACTGAATGATCCCCATGTCCTGTACCCATGTCTTTGTACAACCCCTAGCCCTTACTGGGGCCTGGATTTAATAATTTGCCTCTAATGAATATAATGCAGAAGAAGGTACAGGATGTCCTTTCATGGATTTGGTGATAAAAAACTGTGGCGCATGTCTTGAACACCCTTATGCTCTCTCATCTGCCTTGGCTCACTTGGCCTGGAAGATACCACTACCTTGTCATGAGGCAGCACCAGGCCAGGGACCAACTCCTGGCAATAACTGCACAGTGAACTTGGAAGTGGGTCTTTCCTGAAGTTGAACCTTCAGAAAATAAAACAAAAACACAGTCAGCTCAAAGCATCAATACAACCACTTAACAAACCAGAAAGAGAGGCACACAGCTAAGTCATACACAGATTCCTGACCCATAAAAACAATAAGAAAATAAATATTTGTTGTAATGCTAATTTTTGGAGTGATATATTAAACAGCAATAATTTCAAACATGTCATGACTTTATATCCCTTTTGCAATAATGGTGACTTAAGTTCCCAAATGTTTTGTTAAATGAAATGAATGAGAGAGAAAAACTTGAAGTTTAATACCTTAAAGGTAAAAATATGGAAAAAATTAAAATGCACAAGGACTTTAACATATGATGTATCCTTAATGACATGAAATTTTCCAAGTAATGAATTCTTATCTTTTCTATCCATGTTTTCTTATCATTTGTTATATGCCAAGAATTCTTTATTAGGAAGAAATGTTATAATTATATGTTGACATGGAATAATTTGCTCTTTTAAATCTTTAGGTCTCAACTAGAAAATTTAACATTAAGTTGATTCAGTGCTTGGGAGAAAATGGGTTGCTTAATTACAGGAAATTAGATGGTTTTGTCATACTTTGGTAGCAAACAACTTGCCCGTCTGTCCCCAGTATATGCACTAAATATTCTTAGGGTAGATGCAATTTTCAGAGAGGCACTAACTGAATGGTTTATTCTAAATATTTGCACAGATTTCCTTCTAGGAAAGAAAAAGTGATACAGTGATATGTTAAATGCCATTTTAGTTATGTCTGTAAAAGTTTCTATATGAAAAATTCTGTGTTTTACTTGGATTAAGGGTGGAATAAAGGTAAAAAAAATATAGACTTAGGAGCAAGGTAAATATGCTGCCAAAAGTTAAATGTTAAAATTCTTTATCTTTCACTTCAAACTGTTTACTGAGTGTGCATAAAAAGTTTACATTAATAACCATAAAATTAATGATAGGTGAACAATCTATATTTGAAGATATAAATTGGCTTATACTGAGACATATGTCATTTAGGTAATATTCCATTCTTCATTATGATCTCAATTCTTCAAGATGGTACTGGTTAGAAACAACAATTATCTGTCTTATTTTTGCTTCTTTTTGTATATAACTGTTGCTCTCTAAAATCATAAGAACTCCTAAGGATGAAAGTTAAACCATGTGTTAGACTAGTGTCAAGATTACTCTACAGATAGTGTCTGATGTCTGGTACGTTCTAGCCTTTTGTACATGCCACCTCAGCTCAGGAGGGCCACCTCCATGGAATGATGGAATGGATCAGCCAGTTCTTCCAGGCCGCTGGCCTGTCACATAGATATTTATTCTCTCACATTTTACCTATTAGTAAGCAAATGAACTAGATCCAGGAATAAAAACCTTCAGAACATACTTGCGTAACTTTATGATAACAGAACTTGAGTAACAAATAACAACAACAAAAAAATTAAATGGTTGAATCCTTTGGTTGAGGTATTTTACTCAATTACTTTTGTCTCATAAGATGAAAAATGCAAACTGATTCTATAATTTCCATGGGCACTTGGAAATTCTTCCAAAATTTTAATAGTGCTTTGATTAAAACAATGGGATAGATAACAATTAACAGAAATTAAACTAAAATTTATTTTTGCTACAACTTTTTTGGTAGCTACAAAAGGAAAGAAATAGGCAAACCCAGTGCTCAGTAAAAAATAAATGAAATAGCTTAGACATATAACCTGAAGCAATTCTCAAACCAAAAATGTGATTTCAGTCACATATTGTTTCTTAATCTGTTTAATAGTTTTTTTTAAGTTTAAACTTCTTTATTAATAAAAGGCAATTATATTGGATTAAATCTTGTACTTCTAGACTCTCCAAAGAGAATGAAAAATTGATCTTTTCCTGAATATATGGAATCAGATCACATAAGTTTTATAATATCCATTTACATGTGATATGTCATAAGAAAATAACTTAAATAAGTTTAATATAACATGATTTCATTTTTCCTAGCACTTATTCAATAGAAGTTTAATTTTAAGAGATAGTAATATAAAGGAATGCTGATATCAGCAGTTTAGGTGTGTATGGGAAAATGAACCTCTAAGGAATCACATTTCACTTTCTGGAGTTTAATACATTATTTACAATATTCACCAAGTATTATTTCAGTCTTTGATATAATATATATATATATATATATATATATATATATTAATTTTATCAGTCACTGGCCGCCCGAAAAGTTCCAAATCAATAAAAATCAATTTTAAAAAAATCAATAAAGATAAATGAAAAATGGGCCCCAAATAGACCTCAAACTAACTATTATGAGCCTACCTAAGGCTGATAGGTGCTCTCAGTCACATATTATTTCTCCAAATTATTCAAAACCATCTCAGGACCAACATGATCAAACAACAGAAAATCCAATCTCATCTTAATTTATGTGCCATATAAATACACTTTCTAAAACCCTCAGTGAGATGGGGTTTCACAACACCAAGGAAGAATGTTGTGGTGACTTTTATAAGTAAAGAAAACCCACAATGTCATTGTTGCTCTTACCTTTGGCTGCCATTCACAGTAATTGTATTGAGAGGTTCTTTTTACGCCTTTGGACACGACTGTCTTACCCAGTATAGCTGCTTTCCTATTTTCAAACTAGCAACTCATTCTACTAATCACCTCTGCAATTAAGGTATTATTAGTTGTGCTGATGATAATTTTATTAAGTGCTTTTCAGGCACCAGACGTGTATATTACATATTTTACCTTAGAATCAGTGCGCTCTTCCCTTGAGCCGTGGATATTTAGCCAGACTGTATTAGTTTGCTAGGTCTGGCATAACAAAACACCACAGACTGAGTGGCTGAAACAACACAAATTTATTTTTTCATTATCCTGGGTGTTGGAGATCCAAAGTGGGGACAGGTTAACTTTCCAGTTGAGTCCTTGCTCCTTGTCTTGCAAATGGCTGGCTTCCTGTGGGGGGCACCTACCTAATGTCTGTCTGTGTGATAATCTTCTCTTATAAGGTCTCCAGATACACTGGATTAGGGCCAACCCTAATGACACCATTTCAACTTAATTAGCACTTTAAAGGCTTTATCTCAGATACAAGTCATATTCTTCAGTAAAAGAATTAAAGTTCCAGCATATGAATGTGTGTGTGTATTGCAGGGATTATTATTAGCAGGAAAATGAGAAACATAAAAATAATGAAACATAAATACTAGATCTAAAAACATAGAGGAACTAAAACTTACTTTGGAGTTTTTATTAGTAGAAACAACAGCAGAGGAATAAATCAGTAAAAACAAAGATAAATAAAGATAGATCAATAGTAATTAACTAAAATGAAACACAAAGAGTGGAAAAAGTAATCAGAAAAGAGTAAACGAGATCTGTAAGGCAAATCTGTTATTGAAATATCAAGAGAAGAGAAAGAAAAGAGAGAATGGAAGACATGCTGAAAAAAAAAATGGACTAATACTAGCTTAAGAACTTTCCAAAATGACAACCAACAAATTAAAGTTATTAATATGCTCAGAAACACCAAGCAGGATACAGAGAAATGCAAACACGCATCTGCATGCACACACATCTATATTCAGGTATGTCATACTTAAACTACATATTAAGATAAAATCCCAAATGCATCTAGAATAAAAACACATCACAAGTAGAGGAAGAACAATAAGAAGTGCAGCAAACTTCTTATACCCGATGATAAAGGAGTAAAATATTGAAAGGAAAACATCTGTCAAATGAGATTTCTATACCCAGAAAAACCAGTATATAAAATACCAAAGAAATAAAGAATTTTTCAAACACAAGCAAATAAGTCATCACCAACAGACAGACGCTGAAGAAACTGTTAAAAGTTCTTCAAGAAAAGTGCATATAGCAGACAGAAACCTAATCAACACAAGGCAATTGAGAGGACTGTAAATGTAATAAATGAAAAGAAAATTATTTACTATCTTATTTTAATTATTCTTTAAAAATCTGTCTAAAGAAAAACAGTAGCACTATATTATGTGTTTATAGCATATGTAAAAATAAATATATGACAATAATAGTACAAAGGAAGGTAGAGTTGACTGGGAATACCATTGTGTAAGGTCCTTTCATAGCAGGTGAAGAAATATAACAATATTTGAAGGTATGCTCTGATTAAGTAAAGATGCATGTTGTAAACTGGAGTGTATATAAAACATGGTATAAATAATAAGTCGAGTGAAGATAAATCCTAAAAAGTTTTTAGAGTCCATCCAAATAAATTCAAGAAGAATAAAGGAACCAGGAGCAGAGACAATGCAAAATACAGCTAGCAAAATATTAGATTAAATCTAATCATATTAATGATCACTCAAATTCAAGAAATCTAAATACATAAATTAAAAGTTTGTCAGTTAAAATAAACAAGCAATATTCAACTATGTACTATCTACAAGAAACATACTTTTAAATGTAAAGATTTAAGCTGGGTGTGGTGACACATACTGGGAGACTGAGACAGGAGGATTGCAGGTTGGAGACCAGCCTCAGCAACTTAGCAAGACTCTCAGAAACCTATCGAGACCCTGTTTCAAAATAAAAAATAAAATAGAGCTGACTGTGTAGCTCAGAGGTAGACTACCCCTGGGTTCAATATAAAACTTAACCCTGTTGTGTAGGACAGGAATCAGAGTTAACAATATAGATTTATGTTTGATAGATACATAGCTCTGTGTGTGTGTATGTGTGTGTATGTGTGTGTATGTATGCATGTGTATGTATTAATATACATATATATAACATATATGTATATATTATCTATATATATTTCTGAGTTATATCCATTCAAAGTGCCTGAAACCAAACACTCCAGTAGCCACAAGCATGTCTAGTTGCCACAAGCATGACTAGCCTGTAGATCTTGGTTCCTAAAGCCTTTTCTACAAAAAAGGAACCAGGTCCA